>NW_020868840.1:511911-531911 GCF_003789085.1 Penaeus vannamei
GATAAATTGATAAGGATGATAGTGATGTAATACCAGTAATAACCAGGGAGTAATGGTCGGTGTACCTTCATTTTTTTCTGCAATTGCACAACCCTATATTCTAAAATGCCCCACATCCAAGTACTTTATAATAATTAGGATAATAATTTAACTATTACACTACATGCTACCGCTAACTATTTACTATTACTACTAACACTGCTGCCCTGCTACTCCAATAACTGAACTACTGAGGCCTAGCTATTAGACTAAGTGTTTATGTACTCATTTGCGTTGCAATACTTATGTGTTTAAAGACTGTAAATTTCACTATGCTATATAATAACTTACTTCATTGACTAAATAATACTAAATACTACTAACTGAGTCTAACTTACTACTTAACTACTTACTACTAACTGACAATACTTTACTGCCACTACTATATCTCAACCTGAGCGGTACTGACTTCACTCTTATTTGAGCTAGCTACTACTAACTGTCTGTACTACTAACCCCGCTACCTGACGGACATATGCTACTTCTTGCACCTGCGATAGCGTGCTATTATTTTCACTACTTACTGAGATTATATAAAAATATAATATAGTTATACTGTGACTAAGGAAAATAATAATAATACAGTATATAATAAAATCTAGAGTAATAATATATAAATAATATATTAAAAATACTAAACCTACTAATATCTTTATCTTATCTACTACTACTACGTACTACTACTACTAACTTACTATTTTCAAAATAATAATAATTAAATATAAATAGAGTACACACCCTTAAATATAATAATGATAATAAAGTAAATAATAATCAAACAACAAACAATAATAATCCAAATAAAACAATATTAATAATACAACAATAAATAACAATTGATATCAAGTGCTATTAATCATATATGAGAGATGATGCTAATTAATAAATAATAAAATAAAATTAATAAATTGATAATAATAAACTATTATATATAAGAATTAAAAATAATTAATAAATGATAATTATGAACAACTATTAATGATAATTGGTAATGAATTTGGAGTTGGAACGATGATGGATGTATAACTGATAATGATATATGGAATAATATACCTGATCAATAATAACAATAATAATCATAACTTAGTCTCATGATTATATCTGATTAATCACATTATATTAAGATAATTTAATAATCGAATAAATTGAAATCATGTTATAAAAGCGTGATGTAGAATATGATGTGTAATGTATGATATTATATCACACTATAAATAAGAGAGATATGAGCACATAATCAGTTAAGAGTCACCAATAATAATATTATGTATACTGTTGACTGGGTAGATGTTCATATACCATATGATTCATAATCGACTGTAGATGACTAATAGAAATAATTAGATGACTACTAAATAATGAAAAATAATAGTCACCACAAGCTTAAGTGACATAATCACACTATGGATGATAATGGAAAGCATGAATTATGAATCCTGATAATAATAAATTACACCAAACAATAAAAAAAAAAAATATAATACAAAAAAGGAAAAAAAAAAAAATAAAGATTAGAAATTAATACATAACCATTAAAAAAAAATATCCAAAAAAAAAAGAGACAAAAAAAAATAAAAAAAATATATTAAGACTATATCCATATATATATTATTAATATAGTCCTTATTATTTAATGAAATGCATACCTTTCTCCTATTTAAAGCTTAGAGGATTTAATGATGTTGTATAAATATATAATTAATCCAGTAAATTTATATAATAGTAATAATATAGTATATAAGTAATAGTAACTTTAATCACATACTGTTACTAATAGACGTAGTAATATCAATTCAATGATGATCAATAGTATATATAATATATATGATAATAATAAAATATAAATGAGATACAAATAATATATATATATATCTATGCATATAATATGTAATTAATAAGATGATGAGTATTAATTAGAATAAGATGCATTAGAATGCATGAATGATGTGATATATTATATAAAATAAAGTGAAATAAACTTAGATGAATAATCCATAACCATGAATATATTAATAATAATAAAATAATAATAAAATAATAATATGTGTTTAAATATATAGAATAATAATTAATAATATATGATGAAATAATAAAAGTAAGGAATGAACTAATAGACATAATAAGTAATGTATGACGAGAATGATATATTATGTTCAAGTATATTATGTGCAATATGATAATAAGAAGAGATTATTAGATAGATTAAAATAACATATAAGTAAAATAATTAATAATATAGTAATAATGATATTATTATTACTACTGATTACTATACTATGTAATTCATAATATGTTAATGAATAATAATGATAATGATGAATAATAATAACAACAATAAGATTTACATGATAAGTAAATATAACAATAAAGATATCAATAGCAACAATAATCAACGATAATAAGTAAATGATGAGAGATAAGCAATATAACAATGATTTGTAAAGTATTAAATAGTTATACGAAAATGATAATGATACTACTACAACCCATAGCGAGGTTGACGCGACAACGATCACTACTTGGTCATGACAACCTTTTTCAGAGCAAGTCTAGAGATCGACCTGATCAACTTTCTTATGGAACTACGAAACCGGAAACCTAGTGACTTAGAAGTGTGAGTTTCAGCCCTCGCTTTAAAATGGTATCATCACCACTGGTTGGCGGTTCGTCTGGTAGCTCTGAATCTCAGCCAGTTAGTCAAAAATTTTCTTTCAAAATGCTTTCTACTAGCAGAATGCGCCCTATTGAGTCCGTATTTTTTAAATCGTTTCTGGACGATCACTCTCTTCGGGACATTTCATCACGTTCTAAGAAACTCTGGTTGAGAGCATACTTCTTATCGAACTACAATCCTTAGACCCAAACTGATCCCACATGTTCTGTTGTCTGGGCCATGTCTTCTTACCAACTCACTCGATTATCCAACGCGCTCCTTGCCGCTCTTCTCTCCCTACATAATAAGAGTGGTATACTTTCAACCCACTGTCTTTTTTAAACCCAATATCTTTGAGGAGATTCTAATTTAATCTTCCTAACAATATACACAGACCTGTCATGATGTATAATTTTTGAGATTAGGACTACTGCTTGAACCCTCATTCTAGCAATAGATATTAATCTTATGTGTCGACTTTATCATGACTTGGCAAATTAAAGTATCCCATCTTGGATCACCAATAGTGCTCTCCAAATTGGCAGTAGGCGTTCTAGATCTCTTGACTGGAATGAATCTAGTCTCTTTACATAGGAACTATCCTGATCATTACACCTCCATTCACTTTTCTTATCACTAGCTAGCTTCAGTGTTCTTATGGTGACTGAAGCTCATACCATTATCAATGTTGATTATCTGCCCGATGTCATTTTTTTATAAAAACTACCTTTTTTATCTCTATACCCCCTTCAAGAGGATTAATGATCTTGCAATCCTTGGATAGTCCACGAGTTAATAATTTATAAACTTAGATAGTTTCAAACTCAAAGCATTGAAAGGTCATATTATGTGTTCAGTAGTTCTTTCCCCATTTTTACAACACATGGCATGCAGCGTCAGTTTGTCTTTGATTCGCGTACATATAATAATTACTTATAAACAAGGAAGTGTCCCTTTTATCCATTTGTATCAATCACCGCATATGAGGATGTTAATCTGGGATTCAACCAGGTGTTAATATCTGTCGATTAACTGTCCCCAAATCATTTAATTGGAGAACACACAAGAGGGCACACTAATAAACTACTATGAATAATAATAGTTTATCAACAAGACCTACATAAATAGTATTACTACTATTACTACCTACTAAATTACTGCTACTGCTACTGATTACAATCTTAGCAACAAACAAAATAGCTACTGGCTACTACTCTTAACAACCAAACTACAAAGCTAGCTACTACAACTCGCCTCTACAACTACACCACTTGCAACAACAACCTAAACGTACTAACTACTACTATCTACCCTAACTATCTGACCACAACGAACTATAGCTACTGTAAGCTACTAACAAAAATACTATTACCAACGTAAATGCCAAATCTTGATAATCCATACTTATCTGAAATACTATATACCATACAAAATCATTTATAACAATATATTGATATTCTATAATGCAAATCGCAAATGATAATACAGTAATGATGATATAAACTTGAATATGGGAAAAATAGATGACAGTTTAAACTTGTCATAAGGCCCAAAAGTAAGAGAAGATAAGTGTATTGAGTCCAGATACAGAGAACCTTTCTACCTATAGTGCCGACTCAACAACCCATATTACATAATTGAACAAGTATAGAAGAAAAATGTGTGTTCATTATTTTATAGAATTATTTTGTCTTGAAAGATGGACTTAATAGTGTATATATAAGACATACATGCAAATATAATAACACAGATTATAACAGAATATAAAAATCAGTAAAAATCAATTTAGTGAAATATTATCAACTTGTAATAATTTACTGTGTAATGAACAAAAATAAGAAATCATAAGATCATAATGATATGTTACATTTAAATCCAAAACAAAAACTTTTAGATATTATCATAGATGCTAAAACACTTAAAGTGATATGATTTATATAATCATCAAACTATAATAATTAATGATTAAGATAATCAATTGAATGTAATCAATTAAAAACTCCAATAACATATAATGTGATTTATAATATATTATTTAATGATAAGAAAAATTAAAGGGCTAAAATATGATAATGATAATGGTTATATTTGTTAACTACTTAGTAAACAATAATAACAATAAGAGAAAATAAACAATTGTTACTATTATTAAATAAAACTGTTATAAATAACAATAATAGTTATAATAATCATAATTATAATCATAATTACTAGTAGTGTTGTTATAATAATAATAATAATATGAATATGAATAATTAATAAAAGAAATACAATGATGATAATGATAGTATAATAATAATGATAAGGATGATAATGGTAATGATAATATATAAATAAATATATATATATATATATATATATATATATATATATATATATATATATATATATATATATATATATATATATATATATATATATATATATATATATATATATATATATATATATATATTAGTGATAATCATAATAATACTAAAGATAACAGCAACAACAACAAAAATTATAATAATAATTATTATTATTAGTAGTAGTAGTAATTATAATATTAATAATAACAATAACAAATGAAATTATATCAATATAATTGGTAATAATGATAATAATAATAATAATAATAATAGTAATTGTTATCATTATTATTATGATTATAATGATGATAATAATGATAATAGAATAATATTAATAATAATGGTACAATATTATAATGGTGTTAATGATCATAATAACAATAATAATAATAAAAATATGATATTATTAATACTACTACTACTAATTTTAATAATGATAATATTAATAACAATAATAATATTAAAAATAATGATAATAAAAACAATGATAATGATCATAATAAAAATACTAATGGTAATAATAATAATAATCTTCATCATATTGCAAACCATTAATAAATATTACCTCAACTATCTAGTTCTAATATATATTTCATGCTGAATCCCCCCATCTTCCAAACCCAATCAAATTTAGTTAAAAGTCTAAGTCTAAAGGGAATCAGGGGTGTTCTGGATTGTAAAAATACATAATAATTCAAAGCAGGATTACCCACTATAATTCATATCTTCCACTAAAGGAGTAACTATTCTAACATGGGTTGATATGTCAGAAGGCTGCTATATTTAATTTCAAGATGGCTACTAATGAAAAGCTTAGTTAGTCTGACTTCATATTATAGGTGTTGATCCTAGGCTTTATAAGGTTTTCGTGATTAGTCTTGCAGTATCTTTGAGTCTGTGTTCAAATTTTCCTGTCAGAAGGCACAATTTCTGTGGATTTCATGATATACAGTGGATGATCCCATCTTATTTTGTAAATGATGAAGCTACACTTGACAATATTTGTGCAAAGGAGACCAGAAAATCAGTGCATTTGTGTAGCTCTATACATGTGCTATTAATAATATTAGGAGTCTTGTTTTATAAAGAATTTTATTGTAAAAAAATATTCCCTGTTAGTTTTGGCAATGGATGAATGAAGACATTCAGATAACCCAATCTCCAGTTAACCTTAATTTTAGATCTTTCAGCAGGAGTAGCATAAAGATGAAACTATAAACTTTGTATCACATAGCTACACATAATGTTTAGAGTATTTGGTGAGATTTGAATGTTTTGACTGTATGTTGTCTCGGTAAGGATATCTTAAACCTTGCCAATTTACTCTAATGAGATTACATTTGAAAGTATTGTGCTTACCACTCTTCACTACAGACAAGTTAACAAAGAGCAAATAGCAGCAATTAGATATACCAATTTGTGCATATAGTCCTATGCTTACTGCACACACAAAATTGAAGAAATACTTTCATACTCCATATCCTTCCCTTGCCACCAGTGACCACTGTACATGTCAAGGTGATTTCAATAAGAGGAAAGGGGTATTCCTTTGATGCCGTGTGCAAATGTAAAATTCACCACAACATATTTAAAGACTCCCAAGCATTAAGGGAATATGCAATTTCACACCAGATTACAGCTTCCCACATCATAACACATTGCAATCAACCGGATGACTGAAATAATGAGAATAGAAACAATGTTATAGTCTCTTGTACTAGTTTTTATTATAAAACTGTCAGTCTTTACACTTAACCACCAGAAATATATAATTTGTAGGTTGATTCATCACGTCACTCTCACATTAAGTTCTGATGTACCAAAGTTCCCTCACATGTCAAAAAGGTAATGATATTAGCTTCAACAGGTTCTGAGCTTCGGAGCATGAGCTTCTTCATTCCAACCTTGAAGTCATTCTTGAGATCTCTGTCAATGCCACGTGTTGATATTGTTCTTTGTTGTCTGTAAGTAGATTAAAAAACATTTGAGAACAAACTCACATCTTCTCTAACACCAAAATAGTAACACTGAATATTGGCATACAGACTAAAATTTTAAAAGATCTGTATTTGAACAATTTATGTAAGAAAAATAATGTCTTAGTCTTTTATACCAGTTTTATAATTTGCATGTTCACATAGTCATCTTCAATACAAAATAATACTATAAATTATGAAAATTTACTTATTTGTATGGTTGACAGGAATGATGTCCAGCTGCAAACTTCCTCCTTCTTTGGTAGCAAGATACATGAATTCTTCAAGAATGTCAGGTGTAGTGATGTAAGTGTAGAAAAGTGGGTAGGAGAATCCACCTTGTTTTCTGATGATCTGGAGAACTTCCTCAAATGTGCTTACATATTTTGGCCATTCATACTGTTGACAAACAATGAAAAAGGTTATATATTTCACACAGTATGAAAGAAAATCTGTCATCAAAATCTGTTGCATTATGGTATATACAAATCAAACTAACTAACCTGTAAAAGAGTGATCAGATGTCCTATACAGAGATCATCACTGTGCCTATCAATAATTATTCTGTGTCTGAGGGCATGTATAAGAAGGGTGGTGGCAAATTGGAGGCACTGAGAGCGAGTCAAAGCCAGGACATGAAGATGGCGTCTGTTTGGAGCTGCTGTGATGCAGAGGTCTCCTGAGAGGCCTCCTCCACCTACCCAGCTTTGTAACTGAGTCACTACTTCAAGTACAGCCTCTGCAGCCCCCTGTGACAGAGAATTACATAAATGAATAAAATAAATGTATTAATATATACATAAGTATATAAATGTATAGCTATATAAATAAATATATAAATATATGTATATATGAACAAATATATAAATATATATGTACAGAGATAAGCACATGCTTTCATTTACACATAATTGACCCTCTAAAATACAAACACATATATAATAATCATGGTTGGCCCAGTTTCTTATATATCATATTAGGCTTCTTTAATTTTCTGTTTTATTATATGCTCTTTTTATTAATAACTTGCTTTCTCCGTCTCACATTTATACAAAAACTATGATATTCAAACTAAATCTCATAACTTACAGAAAGGTTGTTCATGGCATATAAAACAGAAGCTAATTTTAAGTTTGTGCTGATGAAGGTAGTAGGCAACTGAGTTCCTCGATGAGTTAGTGTGTGTCTCAGCTCACGTGCTGCTTCTGCCAATCGACCTTGATAAATCAGCATGTCAACTGTGAACACTCTTAGCCACCACCATCGTTCAGTGCCAAGACTCTCTAAGAGACGCACAAATTCTGCAAAGTTTGACTTCTAGTTAATGCCACAGAAATAAAATTGAAATGTCAATATATTGACAGAGTATTCAAAAGACTGTCTACAATTACAAATCATAATATTACCAAGTTATCATATTTTACCTGATAAACTGTAAATAATTACTGAATGCTATGGGCTTAATTGAAAATCAACTGTAAATTTCATTCCAGTTAGCTTCAGTAAATATATACAGTGAACCCTCGTTTTTCGCGGGGGTTACGTTCCAAAAAGAACCCGTGATAGGCGAAATCCGTGAAGTAGTAACCTTTATATTTTTACAATTATTATACAATGAAATACTCTACAATACATTGAAACCAAAGAACAAAACCTTTTTACAGGCCCAAGCATTTGTTTAACAAATAAAAGTACTATATAAACGTTTTTTACAAATAACTACTGTACTGTAAAATAATAATTTTAATCATCAATACGAACTGATGGCTTCATGGGTTTTAGAGAAAATTTGCAAACTTAAATTTGGCAAGCTGTTTTACGTACATGTACATATTAAACCGTAACGTTATTGACACACAGGTAGAGAAGAAGCGGAGAGACTGTTTAGCCAATCAGAATGCAGAACACAATGCACAATGCAAATCCGTGAAGCAGCGAGAACGCGAAAAGTGAACCGCGTTATAGCGAGGGTTCACTGTATTATATATATATCAGAATGTCTAACTGTCACATTGGAATTCATGAGAATACAATGAAATGAAGTTGGACAGATTTGATAGCAAATCTTTTATCAATACTCTATTATAAGAATTATAATCCTATTCAGAAATTGTAATTATACTTTCATATGACATTACAAAAGTTTACATCAAACAAATACATAAATCTATAAAGAGTTTTTCATATTTTTAATCTAACTCACAATATATTTGGCTTTATTTTAAAAGCATTAATATGTACATGTGAATCAAGAGACTGACCTGCTCGAAGCTGTTCATAGGAATTCAGTAAATCCCAGCACTTGATAGCTGTTGTGAGGGCCTGTGACAACCCTCCTGCAGAAATCCCTCCAGGAGTACTTACAGGAAGACCAACTACTGCACCTGCGGCTGGAGCTGGACCAATGGGTGCCGGACGACTTACGGTAATTACAGGAATAGTAGGGTCTTCATCCAGAGATGGGCGAGATCTTTTGGGAGGCATTATTACTGTTTCTTCTCTCTCACATTCTGGATATACAAAAGCTTCAACCAGAGTCATTGGAGGGTTGCTTGCAGTGCTACCCTCCGCTGAAAAGAGGAAAGAAAAAATTACATTCTCATCTTTTGTTGCAAAGTAAACTAAACCTAAGGTTCCTTTTCCTTATGCATTCCTTGCAACTCATACTAAGTTTTTAGCAATTGTCACTGTCAGTTATTTTTTTCCCATGAAACATCTCAGATACCAATAAAACTTCATATTAAACCTAGCAAACGTATTGACTTAAAATCTTGGGGTTGAAGTGCAAGAAGAAAGAGCAAAACCAATTAGGAATAACTCTACATCTATTATCAATAAGATTAATTATTTCTCAGTTACCGGAGCTGCAATTTAAATCTTCATGATCATGAATAAGGTACCAATTACAGCTTATATATTTAATACTACATTCAAGTACTGATTGTGATTCAACTCTTGATATATTTGATGTGCCAGTATAACAGTTTTGTGTATTTAGTCTGTATAAACTTACAAATTTTCATATTATCATAATGCACATTCTGGTATATAAAATTTTACATTTAACTGTCCACTGTGGTTTTGTTATACTTATAGATGCTTCACAGATGCTTAGTCACAAAGGAGTCAATTGCTCAACCAACCTGATCTTATCTATTTATCTCATTCCTTTAATTTTCAGGAAAAAGGTTTCATTTCTCTTCCTATCATTACTGTTATTATTGTTATCATTATTATTACCATGAAATTATTAACAATACCAGTTATAAGTAAAAACAAAAAACTTTTCTTTCCTAAAATTCACCAAATATGAGTGAGGCCTAATAATAAAGTCCTTGGTGACTAAGTGCATCTGGAGCCATCTGTGTGTAAACTAAGTTCATAAAACAAAACCACAGTGGACAGTGCATGTATTCATACACACTCCAAGTATAAAGAGTTAAGTTCAGAAAGGGTAATTAATAAGGAACACCTTTTATAAATTATTTTCCCAAATGACTCATTTTCTTTGGTATGAGAGACTAATAAAAGAAGATAACAGACATTCAATGTTTGATTAAAGTATTACCTAATTTTTGCAGTACATAGATGACATTAATGATGCCAAACAAATCTAAGACTTTTTAGTGGAAAAAAGTGCACTTCATATTGCAACAAAAAATATGGGTATTAACACAACAGACCTTGATTAAAATCTGGGTACAGTCGTTTAGTATAATCCATTAGTGCATGAAGGAAGATTGTCAGGGTGGTATACAAAACCTCCCGTACATCTTCTCCTCCTTCACCCTTTGGGCCTCCAAGTCTTGCTCCTCCTTCAACCAAGGCCTGGATCCTCTGGAGAATAATCTCCCTGTTGCTGTAAAGTGATTAGAATATCATTGGTTTTAGCAATAGTATCATATATTAGGAAATATTTCTCAAGTCAACCAGTTATTCCTGAAAGCATTCCAAACAATATGCTCAAGGTCAAACAAAAGCTTTCTAGTACCTGATATTCTCAAAATATGATGCCAAGTCCCATCCCAGATTCCAGCCTATTAATTGCACGACAGAAAACAGCTGCTGCCAAGGGTCTTCAATCTTGCTGTCACTTTCTAGCATACTCTGAAGTAGAGTTAGATACATATGATATATGTAACTGAGATTCAGTGTTTTAAAGCAAATACAGATACACTTCAATTACTACAGTTTTGTGTAATGAAGAAATATGAATTATATCCTAACTAATACAAACCTAAGTTTTTATCTAAAACTGCATTTGAGAAATATGAGCATGAAAAATCTGCCTCAATGTTTTGCACAAGCTTATTCTGTGAATAAGTCTACATATGCCTGTTGCTATCATTCTCTCATATTTCAATAATAGTTTGTATGAATGGCAAAGTGGTGGCAATAGTATTCTCTGTTCTATTCAAATTACTTGTCAAAATAGAGAAACCTGGTAAATAAATCCACATCTATTAACCATTTTTAATAACACAGTATTGTGTGATGCATTAAGCATTTTACTGAAAGTCTGACCATAAGCTTTTCCCCATTTTGTCTGTGTACCTCTTTTTATCTGTAGACAAACAATATCAGAAAAGAAATCCAACTTCTAAAAGTAGTTCTACCTTACCTGCATAACCTTTGGAGGTGTGGTTACATATGCAACATAAAATTCAATAGCTCTGGACAGAAGGCTATGAAGAGTCTTTGGCCGCACTTCCAACCCACGAGTCTGCAACAACCTTGGTAGAAGCTCACACACTGTTGAGTGAGAGAATGATCACATTAGTGTTACAGACAAAAACATTTTAGATCAGACATCTGTACTCAAACATTTAATGTCTAGAAAACAATGTCTAGAATAATGGTATGGGCTTCAAGGACTAAACAATGGCATGCAGCCTCTTTTCTTTTGCTAATACTTCCTCTCACTAATTCAATTATAGTCCTGGCATACTTAATATTCTTGCTTTTCTCCTCATAGTGAAAGGACTGTAAATTTCATAGACTGCATGATGGAGCAGTAATTTAATATATGAATTAATGCTGTTTTCAATTTCAAAGCCTAGTGTCCCCATCAATCTGCAGGTACAATAAAATAAGATGGCAGCAAAGATTCTCACCTAATCATATTCAACTTTCTAGCAGTTGCAGTTATTGTAAGCCTATACTGACTACTGACTAATACAACACAAAATACAAAACTACATATTCATTACTAGGAAACAGTTAATTTTATTTATGATTTGAATTAAATAATATCATTACCTTTTCTATGGCAATAAAAGCTTTCAACCTGTATACTTACCAAGCATTCTGCGAAATGGATTTATTGGTCCTGTGCAGTGCTTCTCTGCTGCTAACAAACTTTCCACTAGTTTCAACTGGAATTTTAAAAAGTGACATTGTTATCAATATAAATCTTCACCATATATACAACCATCATGTATTTCACCAAATTAATACCATGTATATATCTTACATCCGCTACAAAAAACATTCAGTATCAATCATGTCTCTTATAAAAATATACATTTATGTGACATCAGTTTCAGCAAAATAAAATAAATACAAAAATTGGAAGATAAATAATAATATAAATAACAGTGCAGACAAACACTGAAATTACAATGCAGTACTACAATTTACATTCTAGATAATAAGTGCCATATCAAATGAACTTAAAACTATGCTGATTACATACCCCATGATGAGCCGTAGTTTCTGGAAATGTAGTTGTTAGCAGTAGCATGAGGCGGCAGCGTGTCATTGTGTCCTGTGACCTTTCTGCTGCTGACAATACCATGCTGAGCTGAACATCTGCAGAAAAAAAGTGCTATGGTAAGTTATGTTGACATTTACCTACTTCTATTTGAACTATAACACTTTTTTATGCCAACTTATCAAAATACAAAATCTGGTTTGTATTCTAATCTCCATACATGTCAATACAACAGATTTTTTCCTTTCTCTCTCTTCTTAACATTTGTATCAAAATACCATAAAAGAAAAAGAAGGTGGAATCTGGTAATCCCAACTTTTTGTCACCTTTGGGCAGCATGTTAAACAAATATGCCAGAAAGGATGTTTGAGAGTCTGGAGTTGTCTGCCTCAAGGCTGCCATGATAGTATCCACTTCCCTCCATAGCAATGGCTCTGACACAAATTTTCGTAATCTGCAAAAGAGGATGCTTTCAAAAGCTAGGAGACAGGGCGTGGACATAGCATTACCATATGGGAAACACTTTGATAATAAAAACAAAATGAATAATATAAAACTTAATAGAAATATAATCCTGCATTTCACTGAATTACACTGAAAATTATATAAACATGACAATAATAGAAACTTTTCATCTCATGATCTGACTTTATTTTCTATATCAAATGTTCTCATTTGTGACAATTGCAAATAAAATGATAAATGTAACATATTATTCACAACTGGAATAATATGAAATCTATTCTTAATTGCAAACTGATAACTGGACTTCCAAATGAGAATACTTCTTACATCATGTTTAATTCATCTTTTCCAAGAGATTACCTATATACTGTATCTTAGTACACATATACTTACAAAACACCAAGACATTTTGCTGCTTCCTTCACATTCTTTGCTGCCTTTTCAATCTGATACACCTCGAACTGAGAAAAAAACATATCATTATTAGCTTTCCCATCTAAATTCAACACAAAAGAATAAGCTACATAGAACAGATCACCAGGCTATACATCAACATATGTTAAAATATTTTATATCCAGACAGACAGACATTCTGACTTCCTAGTAGGAAGAGACCAGTAAAATATTAAGAAGCACAACACATATGCATACATATGGACAGACAGACAGACAGACAAAGACACACACACACCTACACAAAACTACATACAGATCCCACCTCAAACACACACCTACACCTACACCTACACTTACACCTACACACCTATACATCCTCTTTCTCTTTCTCATTCTCATTCTCATTTTCTCTCACTCTCACTATCACTCTGAACCTCTCATCCTTACTCTTAACCTCTCACTCTTACTCTCACCCTCCTCCTGACCCTTGCTCTCTTGATTATCTGTGAGATGTAATAAATGTGAGACTCAAGGTATTTAAAAGATATCCTGGAAATCTGTTATTGGTATTTTGAACATATATAATTATATAAAAGACACTACTATATGGTAAACTGAAAGATTCTAAAGTATTAGATCATGTTTATGAAAACTTCTTATATTTCATTTATCAAAAAAAAATTCTAGTAATATGTATGCTCTGTAACACAAGATCAAGAAAAAATTAGTCATATGAAAATTGTTGCTAATGTCCTCATCTATGATGCTTTCTGCATGTATACTTGAGGAAAGTCTTAAATAATAACAGAACAAGTGTAGGTGTATAGGATTGATGTGTATGATCTGGTAAATAGGTATAATTTGCATTCATCCATTCTGGAAAGTTTGTCAACTGCACGGCTTATGACAAATATCTTTCTTTCATAATCACATTTAAAACGTGTCACATCTATTGTGATTATTCCCGTTGTCTCTACTTAAATGATATACCATCCCGCTCTATTTTTTCTGTTCTATAAGATGGCAGTGTCCATTTCTCTCTATCTACGCGCATCTGTCTCTGTAACCTCTACCCATTACAGATTCTACTTGGTAAAACCAATTTCCCAAACAGGTGAAGTCTTCCCATTGTTTGATGGCATTTATGTTATGTTGAAGAAGTCTGCAATTGTCTTTGATAACTAAAGCTAAAAATAAAAGGCCATGCCACGGGAAAGTCTTGCAGATACGTTAGATAGAGGAAAAGGGAGATCCATATACTATTCCCGATATATAGACTTCATATATTTCTTTACTAACAAAACACGCTGGAATTACAGAAAAACACATAAATAATTCATTGTCCTTCTTTTGTTATTGCAGTAAAGATAAGAGCTAAGAGACAAAACGGCCAAACATATCTGATAATTCGTCCGCCTGTGTATTACCTGAATTCCAAAATTTTGCGGAAACAGAGCTTGAGCTGTTATCATCCAACATTTCGCAGCACAAGGATCACGTTTTTGTTCTTCTTTAGCACGAAATATTAAATATTCCTCATCGGAAAGCCGACTCTGCTCCTCCTCTGGTGACATTGTTGTTGTTTACGTTCGTGTAACCGCGTTCATGGCGGGTGTTTTGAATTCACATATTTTAACATAGAGATTGTCCTAAATACAGACTCCAGTAGTCTGAAACCCGATAAGAGGAAAAAAGAAGAAAGGAAGATTGTATTTAATATCAATAAACCGTTTTTGGCTATTACCAACAAATATTGCAAATACCAAAATCATTGGAAAATACAAAAAAACAAAAACAAAAAAACATTACCGTATCTGGTAATATCCGCGTGGACTATTGATAAACGTGATGAATATGAACCATCAGTGCATACATATAAGAAAGCTATGTACATAAAAGACACAGCACTGATGCTATCATTTCCATCTCCTCATTTCAACATGATTATGATGATGATATTTATTTTGATCATGCTAATGAGGAAAATAATTATATCATTATTACTATTCCTATTAATATCATAGTTATCATCATTATCATTATCATTAATATAATTATTATCATTACTAATAGGAACATTAACAATGTAGCTATCTTTATTATGATTATTACTATTATTATATCTCCCTATTAATATCATTACAAATATCATTACTACAAATTATATTGTTATTATTATTATTATTATTGTTGTTTTTATCATTATCATTATTACCATCATCATCATTATCATCATTATTATCATAATAATGATCACTATTATTACTATCATTGTCATTCTATCATCATACCACTTTTATTATCATTATCATTATCATGATAAGTATCATTACTCTTATTATTAGTAGTATCACTCTTAGTGTCATTTTCACCATTATAATCATTATCATTATTGTTATAATTATTGATATTCTTATCATCTATTTTACTATTATCATCATTATATTATCAATACTATCATTATCATTACTATATGTTATCATCATTATTACTACTAGCATTATCACTATATTCTTATCATTGTCATTATCAATATTTCAAAAGCATCATATGAAAACTAAAAAAGTGAACAGATTTTGTCTATTTGCAAGACAGGGCACAAGGGCCCCGGGGGGTTCAATTAAAAGGATTATGGTAATGTAATTATATATGAACTTATCTTAGTTGCATATAACTGTTTAATCATAATATATACAATACAGCAGGTACTGTACCATAGAACAACCTTCATAACAGTAAATCCCCTTTGCATAATGAAGATCCTGAAATACTAATAGTATTGAGTTTTCGCTTGTCTTGTCCTACATCACGATGCCAACATTCTCATTAATCTGAGTGTGTAATACACATTATGTTACTGAAACATCTTATGCAAAGTCTAATTGTTGTTAATTATACTAACAAAACTTTCTCTTTCCACTTACAAAACCTTTCGCTTAAACCCTACGCTTTGGTAAATTTTCACCCCCAGATACCAAATGCCTGGCAGAAAAGAGAAAAAAAATTAAATAAATATCATATTATGCTAAATTGTATATGTCCCTTTGTATAACTTGATAAATAACTTTGGACACAGACTGATTTTCTTGTCAGTGTAGACTACAATAGTAATACTAAAGAGCAGAGTTATTCTTGGCTAATTCTGTTTAATCTCAAATATTTTTTGTACAAGTAAAAAGTAAAAATCAGCTCAAATAAGATCATGTCTTATTTTGACATGATCTTATTCCTTGGCCCCTATATTCCTAATTATTTTCGTGATCAATCCCATCAAGGATTATAAAAGAAATGACTCAATTCTGGATGCATTTACTATGAATAAAAATGGTGTCTTGATATCATATTAGATCAAACCATGTAAACTTTTCCATACTGTAGCGCATTAATTAATTCTACTGTTTAAATACACTTTGGGAACCTCCACCTTATCATCTTTACTCTTTGTTACTTGTACAGATGCCAACTATTTTTGTGGAATGCCACCTGTAATGCTTTGTGCTTCAAGTTACCGTTGATATCAGTTGGGTTTAGAATGCATATGAATACTACAGATAACTTTTTATTGCTTTTTCAGTTGTGATATCATAATATAAACAGATACTATCTGATTTATCAATATGTGTCACGAAAGAACAACATGGCTACCAGTTGGTGAGAAAATCATAATGGAACATTGTAAAATTTAGTAGGTTGTCATTACATAGTCATTTTAAAAAATTACCTTAAGCCTAAAAGCAATCCGAAAAATTCATGAGTGAAGGTTTATCACTCATAATCACACTTTTACCACCAAAGCTCTTTTGTAACACATGGGATTTATGGTTGTCTATGTAATTTATTTGAAATTTTGATACATATTGCAAAATATAAAAAAAAACACATCCATGTTGCATTGTTTATATTACCAAGAATATATAAAAGATCCTGGGACTGAAAAGGGAACAACAAGCAAGAAACTTCAGATAAATAAAATATTTTATTTGCAATCTCAGAAACACCATTCAAAGGGCTGGATATATTTCAATGGGGCATTTTCAGATGTTACAACAATTACAGTGAATATTCATGTATGATACAATTATTATCAATTATGTTTACAATTTACAACAGCAGTGTCTATACAACCAGTAATGATTTCAGCATTCTACTCAAATAACTGGACTTGCTCAAGCCGTCATTTCTGAAAAAAATAAAAAAACACATTAATGAAACTGGGATTCTTAATACTATAATACCATACAGTAATAAGTAGAACAAGTGAATAGGCAAATGTTTTAAATTATTCAAACACTCAACTAACTCCTAGAAAACATTCCCAAAGATTACACATTCACACAGAAGCATACAAAAACCTACTTACATATCACAATATAGGCCTCTATTCATATATATCTATATGTATCTCTCAATATACATAAATATAATAATGTATGCTACCAGAGACTGAATTAGTACATATATATGGCCAAATTACTGGAAAATTTTACACTCATGAATTCTCTAATATGATAATCTCTTTATGTATCTATAAAACATTTTCTCCACTTAGCAAGCTGACACACAGTACGTCTAACTGATTACAAAAGTTTTACCCCCAAATTAACCTACCTCTATACTGAGCCTTGCACTGCCTTAGAGCTTCATTAAACCCTTCACAAACAGAAACATCGGACTGTGTCTGTGCACACTGGAGGAACTGCTTAATTTCCCAAGCACAAGGCCCCTGAGGTTCTGTTGGACCACTCTGAAAACAAAGATATTCATTTTTTGCATGTGTCTATGAAGATGAATCTTTGAAGAAAGTATAAGGTGGTTATAACAACAACAATAATAATAATGATAATATCCATGGAATTGAAAGAATGAGTGATATCCATGAGAAAACATCTCCATATTACCTGTGCATATGGCTGCTGTGGATAGCCTTGGTACTGTGGGTATCCTTGGGGTTGTGCTGGAGCTGGTGCTGCCTGCTGGGGCTGTTCTGAACTACTGCTACCTCCACTGGTCAAGGCATGACCTACCACATGACCCTAAGAAATATATATATAAAAAATGTCATGAAGCACCTTTCATAAATTATTTTTAAAAATGTGTCAACTAGTTTTTCTAGACTTCTAATATCATGATTATATATAATTACATACAAATATAAATAAACTAATGAATACACACATAAATAAATAATTTCTTATGTAGTTATGATATGATTAAGAATGCAGTATACAAATAACTGCACTAAGAGTTCTTTTTTCCCATTAATATGATTAATGAATGACAAATTATCTCTATATTTTCATTGAAACATAAAAGAGGATGAAGAAAGAGAACAAAAGAATAATTTTGTTTTTTATTGTTCACATCCAACACCATGTTCGTAAGATACCATACACAGAATCATATACTTTGGAAATATAAGACTTGAAGATATTTTTCTTAGTTTACCTATACTTATCTAATCTATGCTTGTATGTTTTTTTGATAAGCACCTTACGAGATCTAGAACTGCAGCAAAAATTTCCTTAAAATAATGAACAGACTAATTTTTCTGTACATTTTTATTCTACTCTTGTTTCATCTCAAAGGAAAAAAGGTACATACCACTGCAGAGCCGACAGCAACACCACCAGCAGTTGCAGCCATCTGTGCAAATAATCCAGGCTGCTTTGGTGCTGCTGCAGCTGGTGGAGGAACAGCAGCTGGTGGGGGAGGAGCAGCTCTTGGAGGAGGTGGAGGAGGAGCGGCCCGCCTAGAAAGATGGGCAATTCTCAATCATTAAACTTATCAACCTGAATCTTAAATAATCTGAAAGTCACTTGTGATTGCAAAAACATCATCACGTTAAGAAAAATGCAAGTTGGTCATTTCTCATCTGAGTCGCACATTTACACACAAAAGACTCTAAAAGTGTGTATTCACCATGAAGAAGTCAATTATAATACACACGAAGCAGTCAATTACTAGCACTACCTAATCCCATCTTTTTACCCTCTCCTTTGATTTTTGGAAATATTCTATTTTACATTGCTATTATCATTATTTACCACTGCAATAATAATAATGACAATAATAATTATAATGGCAATAATAATTATAACATCATCAATATAAATAGCATAAAAAAAAAAAAAATCTGAAAATGCAAAGAGGGGCAAGGACATGTAGATCTGCTAATTGATTTCTTGGTGGTTTTGCACTTGTGGAGCCATCTATGAGTAAATGCATTTAACAAAACATTATTAGTGAACATTACAAAAAGTTGATATTACTTTTCATGTGTTTTATGTACAATGAAGTTTAGTTTATCTTCAAAAAATTCATAATTCAACTCTACACAATACAATATTATGTGAATCACCACAAGATATCAATAAGTGTGGGAAGAAGGTTCCCATGGCACAAAAATC
>NW_020868840.1:541911-549411 GCF_003789085.1 Penaeus vannamei
GGTTTTTCTACCATAGTATCAACACAGTAGAGTGTTTTTCCATTCACGTGTATATAATATGCATGTATGTCGTATGTATGCAAGTATGTGTGTGTGTGTGTGTGTGTGTGTGTGTGTGTGTGTGTGTGTGTGTGTGTGTGTGTGTGTGTGTGTGTGTGTGTGTGTGTGTGTGTGTGTGTGTGTGTGTGTGTGTGTGTGTGTAAGTGTGTGCGTGTGCGTGTGCGCGTGAGTATGTGTATATGTACATGTATGGGCATGGGTATGGGTATATGTATAGTATGTGTATATGTGTATGTGTATGCGTGTATGTGTGTAATGTGTAAGTGTAAGTGTAAATGTGTGTGTGTGTGTGTGTGTGTGTGTGTGTGTGTGTGTGTGTGTGTGTGTGTGTGTGTGTGTGTGTGTGTGTGTGTGTGTGTGTGTGTGTGTGTGTGTGTGTGTGTGTGTGATATTGTGGACAAAATGGTCGCAAAAAGTTTAATCACATAAAGATAAACATACAGATGCAGCATGAATACAAAGGCATAATCAAAATATCACTCAGCATTACGCTGTCACAGCAATTGTATGTTAAGTCTAAATCCACAGAAATGAATTACACAGAAACGTATCTAATACTGATGTTTGTCTTCGGTCGAAATCGTGATCAGTACCACGATCATATCCTCTCAAGAACGAACGAACAATTTGTATACAACTCACAATGACTATAAATTCACCTTGGCAATATATTTTAGAATCATGGGTCCAGGTATTCATTATTCAACAACATACTCCCACAGGTCACCCTGGTCCTCAGAATATAATGAATGAAACCGAAAATTGACAGCCTAAAATATCAGCCTTTGGGACATTGGGTTTACTGGGGTCAGAGGCCACCTCTTTTGCATACGGATAAAAAGTCAAAATATATAAATATAATGTCTAAAGTTGTTTCACTATCACAATTCTTGTACGAATATCCGTCGATTCAGTCTGACACCTTACTGTTTAAACTGTGATGGATTATCAAAACTTATTTATTTTTTCATCACAAACATCTGCTTATAATAGCTCATGTCTCTTAAACTTGTGGCAGGTAATTTTCTCTATGCAGTTGCTGCTTCACACATCACAGTATATGGCCATTTTACTAGATTTTTTTCCCTATTTTTTGTAGCACTTCACCAATTTCTTCTGCAAACAAGGTGGTGGCGATAATATTCCGCCACACAAGAAGCCATTTGTCTGATGCCACTGCCGTCGATCTGCTCAGGGTCATGGTCTACCCTGCCTCAGCTTGCAGTGGTTCATAAGCTGGCGGTGAAATAAGATGAAGTAAATAAACAGGCAACCGCATGACTATAACAGTATTACTTACTGTGCGGTTACGGTTATCACTTTTTCCGTGAAATGTGCAATTTGCGAGTCACAAACGAATTTTTGTTGCTGGGAATGCTAAGTTTTGAAGTCATGATTTCAGGTAATCGAGTTCATTCATAAAATACGAGGTATTCCGTAAAATCGTATAGCAAATGTTACCTAGTTAGCTATAACAGCATGTTTTTTTTATTAATCTAAAAAATATCAACTCGTTATGATCACAATATCCACTGCATTTTAAGTGCCAGTGCATCGTGTCCCACCTGTAGCTAGTACATCATGCCAGCATGACTGTGGGAACGAAATAAGTAGAAGTTCGGGTTGGAGGAGACTGCGAAATCAGGCGCAGGTCGTTCTATGCTGGTGTACACCCCCTCGTCGCCTCGACTCACGCCTGCAATATGACATTTTAATCTATGTGTTCATGAAGATACATGCATTACCTTTGCTACTGAGGGAATGGATGTTTTCTTTTATTGATTTACATGTTTCTGTGGAATAAATAAGGCTCTTTGCAATTTGAAAAACTCAATAGGCTTAAATACCTAGGGATAGTTTTCTCAACACCATAAGGTAATATACTGTTTATTTGTCCGTCTGAGAATCCAAAATGCCTTTGTATTCGCTGATGTGCCTCGACCATTCTTTCTCTATGTCGTTCAATTTACAAAATAGTCATGAGAACTTACTTACGTGCTAAAACCTGTTAGGAAAAAAAGAAGTCAAATAGAAACAAGGACAAAAAATTCAGTCAAATCTGTTAGCCGTCACGTTACCCCCTTGGCCTTGTCGATACCCTGGCCAGAGTCTTGCCTTGACGTCGTCGCTGTCGTCACGGGTTGGTCCATTATTGTCTCGTGGGGGAGGAAAGGGGGTGTTTTGTCAAGTACGATAGGAAGATGAGGTAAATAGATTCACTTTCGTCCGATAAGCCACCGGGTGTTTGAGAAAGATTCGAGGAGCGACTTTCTTCACATAAATAATCGTCTCTCAAGATTCAGCTGGAAGGACTGTGTTCACTGAAGTAACTGAAGCTATCTTATTAATCTCATTATACAACATTTTCCTATTTAAGTAGGCAATGACACAATTTTTTCTACATTAACTATTTACCCATGTATAAAAATACTAGCTGTTAGATGAATAAAGTCTTTTTATGGACTACATATTCTATTCTAGGATCAGAAGTGAACTACTTACCCTGGAATTATGATTTATGTTTATTACCATGTGATGGTCTCGGTCTATTTGTTATGCTAATGCTATATTCTAATTTACTGAGGCATTAAATCTACACAGTGTCTATCATCTACACTTCTATTTAGCTAATCAGTTTATCGAAGTCGTGGTAGTTGTAGGTCGCTTTGGGCGTTGAAGTAGAGCACAGAGATTATCACAAGAAGCCATGTCACAAGTAGGTCCAGTTGTACCAAATAGTCTAAAGCCTTGTCAGCAGCAGAGTCAATATTTTTTTAGTAGATGAAAATAGTGTCAGCATTGGTGTCAAGAAAGCGTCGACAGCATTCCATGTCAGTTAATTAGATAATATGATAGCCGTAGAAAATAAGTCCTTATAGAAACGGTGGTAGTCGCATGAAAGTCCATTTTGGAATATCAGAAGTACAGCTGCAAGAATTATTATTTCGCCAGCGTGTCAAAGGAGCGTCGAAGGGAAGAAGGTCAAGTCAGCGTCAGTATCGAGCTAAAGGTATTAGATGTAGTTTCCCTGAGGAGTGATAGTGTAAGAGTACCTGGATAGTAATGGTGGTAATAGTGCAGTGGCGGCCAGTAGTGAGGTGCGGGGGGCGGTAGCTGGGTGGGTGGAGGGAGTGCGCCGTAACCGAACATATCTGAAATATAGGTTAGCGTGCTGGAGTGGGTGGGATATGGGTGTGAGTCTGAGCTATAAACCGGGTGAGGTAAGGGGGGTTGTGCTGGAGTGGGCGGAGGAGTTGAAGGTGGTCCTAAGTTGCCCAGAGTAACGTGGTGAGTGGAAGGGGTACGTGGGTGGGGTAACAGTGAAGGCGGAGTAACTTTGTGGGTTGGGGTCAACAGGCGCTTGAATAGGACGCCCATGGCAGGCGTCGCAACGGAGAGACCTTATTACGTGATTTTACTGAAAGAAAGTCATTAGGAAAGATAAAAAAAACAAATGTCCCAGCATCAGATAACTCTACAAACCTGTTCACATACATGATACTGAAACCACCAACAGCAATAACAACGAAGCCCTGCAACCTAAATCATCAGGGTAATCTTGCTCCTCATGAACACAGTCACTTTAGTTATACGGAAATTTTCCGGATTTTGATGTCTTAAACTGATTCCTGACGCCCTCAGCACCCCACCTCGGCTTCCTCCTTGGCCTCACCTGAGAAATGAGTCTTGTATATGGAGTTGGCCGGGCGTAGGATCTCCTTGGGAGGCTTAATGGGTTTGAAGAGGAAGAAAGAGGGCGAGTATCTTGCGCCGCCGGACAGCGTAGACATCCGGTCGTCGCGGTCCTCCTTGTAGAGGCCCTCTTTGCCCACGGCCGCCAGCTGACGACCCTGGGAGATGAAGCGCAAAATAAAGTATCTGAGTATCTCTACTCACTTGGACATAGAAAGCAAGGGAAACGTTCCTCCTATAAGAAATACCCAGAAAGATGACCTAACAGACGATTGTCCCGGGGGGTCTAGTGTACCTTGGGTATAAACATGACCACGAAGACGATGGTGGCGGTGGCGACCATCCCGAAGCCGAGGCAGGCGGGCTGGACGCTGGCCGGCAGGATCAGCCCCGCCAGCGTCCACGACAGCCACAGAGGCAGCACGAGGCCCAGCGCCGCGCCGATGTACGACGCCTCGCGGTAGTTCTCACGGATGCCGCGGCACTGCGGGCGGAATAAGGCGGGTAAGTCGTGTACTTACAGGGACGAGGGATACTCTCTATTCATCTGTCTTTACAGATATATATATATATATATATATATATATATATATATATATATATATATATATATATATATATATATATATATATATATATATATATATATATATATATATATATATATATATATATATATATATATATATATATATATATATATATATATATATATATATATATATATATATATATATATAATATATATATATATATATATATATATATATATATATATATATATGTGTGTGTGTGTGTGTGTGTGTGTGTGTGTGTGTGTGTGTGTGTGTGTCACATACACACACACACACACATACACACACGCTTCAAAGGACAACCAACCTTAATAGCTAACGCAGCGACAGCTATGATGAGGATGATGACGTAGATGAGAG
This sequence comes from Penaeus vannamei, assembly GCF_003789085.1. Lineage (NCBI taxonomy): Eukaryota > Metazoa > Arthropoda > Malacostraca > Decapoda > Penaeidae > Penaeus > Penaeus vannamei. The sequence continues at coordinate 546,600 of NW_020868840.1, forward strand.
ACAGGAGGAACTGCCTGTAGGAGGCGACGCAGGAGAGATGCAGTTGTCCCGACACCTCGTCCCTCACTACCGTCACAGCAGCGGGATACGAGCACTGCCACTGGATGTTGACGCTTACCTGCTCGGAATAAGCAGAGGAAAGGATGTATCTTATAATGAGGATATTAGGCAAGTAATAATTATGCAATTCTGCCTGATGGAACAATATATTCGAACGACATATGCATAGGCACTTATAGTATGGTCCTTTACAAGAGGGTTTCAGTTTTTTTTTTCCTTTTCTGAAAAAGAACACATGCGTGTGTCGAATAAAGTGCACTCGTTTATTAAAAAAGAAAATCACTGATGCATCATACATTCTGATTATGTCTGTCAATAAATCAAAACCTTTCTCTGCGGAATTATTTCAGATTGTAGACGCAATCATACGTACGTACACATCTGAACATATATTCCGGTGTTGGTACGCGCATATGGAAATGTTCGCGTAGGTAGACGAACAACATACATACCTGTACGAGAACGATAAAGAAGAGCAAGAGGCCCTGGTAATGGGCGGGCAGGTAGACACCGGAGTTTAGAGAGATGAGGAACACGCACTTGACGAGGAGAGCCGCGAACACCAAGGCGCTAGACACCCCCACCAGGAGTCTGCAAGGACACGCTCCACTCAGTCAAGCAGGTACCGTCATGAGTAAGCCACTCGGGAGCTTTTAGCGTGGACTCAAGCAATAGCATCATTGCATTCTTACACCTTCTATGTCGATAAACCAAACGTAACCCATGACATGAAGAGATTGGTGCAGAATGGAACAAGATCTTTACAGTACTTATAAAGACCTTGGGATTTTAGATTTGATTTCATTTTAGCAATGCGGGTGTTTTTTTTTTTTTTGTTGGCAAACAGGTGTGACAAATCAGCCCCAGGTCATGAAGAGAATGACGTGGTGCACAACACCGTAAAGCAAAGACTTACTACACGATTTTTCCTCTTCTTTAAACAAAAGGAATTGAAAATTCCTTTATACCAACTTACCTACCTAAAAAAAAAGAAAAAAAAAAGAAAAACAAACGAACATAACTAATCATCACTTCTAAGACACCGATTTCCTACCAGAGACTGCCGTAACCTGAAGGGCCTTCCTTACCTGGTGGCGCCGCAGGAGAGCGGGGTGGGCGTGAGGGCGATGGGCAGGCCGGAGAGGGAGCACATGAGCAGCCCCAGCAGCAGGCACTGGCCCAGGAACAGGTGGCGGCGTGAGGGCGTCCCGTGTAACGCTCGTACCAACACGTATACCTGGGGCGCGGTCATTTGCATAAGGGGCGTCAGTGGGGTGTAATGCAGTGATGAAAATTCAGAAAGCATTCATCAGGAAAAGGTGAAGGAATGAATTAAACGGGAAAAAATCGTTAAAATAATATCATGCAGATCAAATCTTCATGAATAATAATCATTAACTTTGTGATACTTGACTCTTCAGGTTCTCTTTTAGACTGTTTCTAATCTCTTCATCTATCCTGTTGAACTAATATATTTTCTTATTACAGTCTATCGTGACGATGGTCTTGACATTCGCCTACTCATATGTTGTCATATTAATGTCAGCTTTGTTCCTCTTCAGTTAAGTTTCTGTTCTTACTTTCCTTCTATAAGTTTCGCGGTTGTGAATCTTCTTATTTCAGTTTTACTTACTTAACTCGTCATTCTCGCTATCGCTAAAACTATCTTTGTCTATCTGTCTGTCTGACTTTCTCTTTCTCTATCATTATTCTTCCCCTTCCTTCCCTCCATCCCTTGCACTCTTCCTCTCTCCCTCCCTTCTTCCCTTCTCCCTCTCTCCTCTCTCACTTCCTTTCCTCCCCCGGGCCTCCCCCTCCTACCTCGAAGGCGACGATGGCGGCGGCGTTGGTGGCGGCGACGGCGAGGAGAGGCACGACCCAGGGCGCCGTCCGCAGGTACGACCCGCCCACACTGCTGCTGTTGACCGGGGTCGTCACGCCATCCCCGTCCGCATCGCCGACTGAAACGAGGTCATGGAATCATACACTCTACATATGAGGCACATAACATGTGGCTTGCATAAGTACAACATGGTCGCACATCCACAGACGCAAAATTTAAGTACATGGACACGTACCCATTACACAACCATAGCGGTACATAGATATTTAAATAAAAAATGGTAATTTATGATATATGTCACGAGATTACATAAGCACAACATAGACTTTGGCCGCATACCGCATAGCAAAACAAAAACTGGAAACTTGACATGATCAAAAGCATGACCACATGGTAATGAGATGACATCGCATGGGGTTGAAAAGACAACCGATTTATCTTAGCAAGGATAAATGAAAATATATAAAGAAAATGGAGGAACATGCGAGAAGGAAAGTTTAGAAAAATACAGGGTAAGTAAGAAGAGAATAGGCAAAAAGAAAAGAGAAAATCATGATCTAAATCAAGGGATGAATAAACACACAGACACACCCACAAACACACACACACACACACACACACACACACACACACACACACACACATCCACAAACCCACACCCACACCCGCACACACATACACGTAGAACAAAACTAAACACATAACAAAAGAAAATATGCAAAAGCAAGAGGTAAAAACGAGAGAAAATGAGAAGACACGAGACGCAGACAAAGAGAAGACACGGAAAGAACAGAAAAGGAGAAGAATTTAAATGGAAATCTGTAAGGACATTACGAACGGGAGGAGGCAGACAGCTAGATAAATAGCTGAAGGTTGAAAATGGTAAAGCCTGGATAATAGAGGGAGAGA
>NW_020868840.1:561911-569411 GCF_003789085.1 Penaeus vannamei
AGTGATTTATAATCTTCCCTAATATAAAGTCCAGGGCTTCTGTGCTGCAAATGAGAGAACGTGTATATGACCAACATTACAAAGCTTATAATGATTCACCTGGTCAAGGTTCTATTTATCTATCAGCCACAGAGACAAAGATGATCATCTGACCATATCCATCAGATACAATACCCCCCCCCCCCTCTCTCTCTCTCTCCCTCTCTATATATCTCTTTCTCTCTCTCTCTGTGACCCTCATCACCAGTAAACATGTGAACAAAAGAAAAACAAAACAACACTACGACGACATACAGAAATAAACAGAAGCCGCGACGTTTCGGGTGAATTAGTTCATCCTCTTCGGGCGGCGATACCCAAAAGGACGGTCTCAAACTTCTCCGCTTCTGACTCACTGGGACCACCTGAGCCCCCACAGCCCCCGCCGCTTCGATCATAAGAACTGTAAGAAGACCCAGAAAGACGGCAGAGAAGAAGGAGAAGAGAGACAGGGGGGAAAATGAGACACCAAGAGTGAATGATGGAGGGGAAAAATACCGAAAGCCGAGAGAAAAAGATGATAAATTACGAGCGGGGAGAGAGACAGAAAAAAAATAGATAAGACCAAGGGTGGGAAATCGATGTGGAAGAGGATGACGAAGGGTGTGAAGACGTGAGAGGAGATCATTATGCAAGCCAGCGCTGCCCTTGTGGATGTTTGGATACAGCCTTGAAGAGGTGCCGGTGCTTGACGCTGGGAGCCGAAGGGGAGGCGGTGACGGCGAGGTGATGGAGCGAGGAAGGAGGGAGGGAAATGAGTGCGCCGAGAGGAGGGAGAGAGGGAGGGAAATGAGTGCGGCGAGAGGAGGGAGGGAGGGAAATGAGTGCGGCGAGAGGAATGAGGGAAGTGTGTGCAACGCAAGGAGGGAGGGAAATGTCTGCGGTGAGAGGAGGAGGAGGGAGGGAAATATCTGCGGGAGGGAGGGAATGTGTACCGCGAGAGGAGGGAGGGAGGGAAATGAGTGCGGCGCAGGGAGGGATGGCTTGGCTTGGAGGTTCCTTTTGTTAATCTTTTTGCTGATTGGAAGGTTCGGTTTGTTGTTCTTTTGACTGAATTGATTACTATTTCTTACCCTTTCGACTGACATGAAGTTTGTCCTCTTGTCTGCTAGTTGACTTGAAGATTTACAACTACTTTTTGGACTATTTTGTTACTCTTTTGAATAACCTGAACGTTTCCTGTTACTCTTTTGACGGACCGTCTTTTTTATTATATTTTTTTATTTATCTATTTATTTTTAACGGATTTTCGGTACTCTTTCACCTAACTGAATGACCGGTCCATCTCGTCCCTTCGCAAAAAAAGGGGCGTTCAAATGACACCAAAGAAAAAAAAAAAAGAAAGAAAGAAGAGAAAAAGAGGAATATCATCATGCGACGCTTTCGTCCAAATTCGGGAGAGCGCAGTGCGGCCGCGGGAATGCAAGCCATGCACGACGATAAGCGCGGAGATGTTGGTCAGAAAAAGGTGATGGCCGTTGTGTGGCGGAGGTCGCTAGAGAAAAAACACACGCCCGCATGGTAAAGGTTAAGTTCATGAACTCATGGGCTCTTATTAGCGGGGGCTGTGAATAAAGGGCGAAGGAGGGGGGTGAGGCTGCAGTGACTATGAGGGTCTTGGCGATGCTGACCGTGGATGCCAACTTGTCACTGAGAGGCTGACATCCAGAGTGACAACCCTTGGCGTCCTTCCCCTTCCTCACCTTCCCTTTTTCTACTACCACCCTTTCGTATCTCAAATCCTCCTCTAATTCCTTCCGACCCCCTCATTCTTTCCTCACACCTCTTCTCCCCCTTACGTTACTCAAATCCTCCTCTCCTTCCTTCCACTCCCCTCATTCTTCCCTCTCACACTCTCCCTCCGTCCACACCTCCCTCCCTCCCTCCCTCCCTCTCTCCCTCCTTCCCTCCCTCCCGGTATCCCGATCTGAGATTCCAGCGCGGCACTCCCTCATTACCCGAGGTGACGCCATAACAGCAGGACGCTCGGCACAGGGCACGCTCTCACGGGAGGCGCTTCGGGGCGTGGGTTCGCCTCGGGATGTTGTCGGAGACGTTGTTGCACCCGGAATCCCTTGTGCGGAGGGGGAAGAGAGAGAGAGAGAGAGAGAGAGAGAGAGAGAGAGAGAGAGAGAGAGAGAGAGAGAGAGAGAGAGATAATATCATATGGACACACGAAAAATAAAGGGTCATGCATGTGGCCACACGGACCTCATGCCATGAAGTCATGCATGATCAAATGATCAAAGAATATAAAAACGAGCATTCGTCACAGATCCACAAAGTCTTCCTATCCATTTTCCTCGAGTCTCTTTTTCATACGAGGTCAAAGGTGACAAAGTGCACGATCTTCTCCCAGGAAATTTTATCTCGCAGTCAAAAAAATGTTGAATCATATTCATAAATGCAAATGCAATCCCGCCAACTAAATGGAAAATGTGAGCTCGCCTTTGAAATTACGTGTCATCTGTAACCAAATTCCTCCTCCTTTTCCTTTTGTCTCGAGGTTCCTCACGCGACCTTTGCGCCAGGGCTGCAGGTGGTCGTCTCGGGCGGGAAGGAACGGAGATTCTACGCTGTTTTTGCCCTTTCTTTCCATCTATGCACCGGACATTTTTTCGTTTATCCTTTTTAACGTGTGGACTTTTCTGTTGCGACATAAACGACATAGATTTCGGCATACATTCTCAATCAACCTCTCCGCTCCTTTTTCCATCAGGAGACTAAGGATAATGATCTTACCCCGACGTAGCATAACGCTGTCCTCGGGATCCTGGCGCCTGGGACAACCAGAGGTCAGCGCCCCGCGGAGGACAATCTTCCCATTCAAACCTGCAGTGGCGGCCCGGCGTCGTCGCCTCATTACACCATAATAAATTACCTCAGCCCGCGAGCATTCAGGACCGGGGTCTTAAACCTTCCCCGTCCGCCTCTTTGTCGATCCCTGCTCCTCTCCCTCCCCCTGTCCCGGGATATCCACGCTCTGTATGTACCAAGCGCTTTTTCTCCGCCAGCCTCCTCCCGTCCGTCTCCCTGTCCCAGCCGCGTCTCGCCTTCTGTCTCCCTTTGGGTCCCCGTCCACGACTCCCGGCCAGGTGTCTCTTAATGTGTATCATCCTCATGTTTCTGCCAATGCCTCTAACTATCCCCGAGTCTCCCGCTGGCCGGGCTGGGTATTTTATGGCTGCTCTCATTAAGACATAAAAGCCTGCGTGAAACAATGCCTCTCATGCGGACTGTTTTATTGGATTCCTTATCAACGTAATGGTTACCGATGGTTTTGTGAATTGCAGGTACACCGTCGCTACCCACTCTCTTTGTTTCTTCATAGCTCCCTCCCTTTTCTCCCTTTCTCTCTCTCTTACTATCCCAAATTTCATTTTTTCCTTCTTTCTTTCATTCTCTTCGTGAGTTCTCGACCGGAGAACAATCTGCGTCACATACAAATCTGCGAACAAACAGTATAACAGTACTAAAAATGCAGATAAAAGGATAAATAACAGAAAAAAGAAGACATCAAAAATTATGATGACTAACAATAAGAAAAAAACAGCTCCAAAGGAAAGACACCCCCCCTCCCCTCTTCCATAGAAAATCTTATCATTGGCCTTTTCAAGACATAAGTGACTTAAGCCCTCCTCCTCCTCCTTCCCCCCTCCCCTCCCCCTCCTCTTCCTCCTTCCTCCCCCCCCTCCCCCTCCTTCTCCATGCCATATGGTACAAATCCGATAATCTGGCTCAGTGTTCCGGACTCGCCAGCCATCGGAGGTCCTGAGTTCGCCTCCAGAGTCATCGACCTTCGCGTCCTGGCTCCTCGTGTCACATCCTTCCTTAGTATTTCTCTTGTTGTTGCAGGTGCGTTGCCTTTGTAGTTCGGTGGGTAATGGCAAGAATGGTAATGACAGTAATAGAGATAGCGAAATGTTAATAATAACGATAATATGATAATGGTAATGGTGACGAAGATGATGGAAATGATGGTGACGTCGACGACTTCGATGATGACAATGACAATGACAATGATGGTGGGTGATGGTGATGATGGTGATGAAGATGCTTATGAAGATGCTGATAATGATGATGACGATGATGATGATGATGATGATGATAATGATGATGATGATAAAGATGCTAATAATGATAAAGATAATGATAATGATGATGATAATAACAATAATGATAATAGTAATAACAAACAACAATAATAATGATAAGATAACAATAATAATAATAACAACAACAACAATAATAACAACGATACAATCCCTTTTGCCCTGCTTTATCTCCACCACCGCCATCTTAGCCACACAAACCACACCAACCAACACCTCCCCCCCCCCCTCCCCCTGCCCCACCCCCGTGCAGCTGGCAATAATGGGATCGCGAACCTTGAAAAAGTCGTGCTTTACCGCGGAGGAAAAATGCTGAGAAAAAAATCGGGAGAAAAAAAAAATGCCATCTGGGATGTTTGGACAGCGCCGTATTATGGTTCGGAATTTTATCGAAGTTAGTGTCGTCGTTTTTTCGTAGTTTTGTAGTTTTCGAAATAACATATTATCCTTGAAATCCATATAAAAAATACATGGATGTAAAAAAAAAACATCTTGCAGCTATCCGTTACCAGCGTATAAGAAAACAATCCATTTTACTACAGAAAAACAGACGCAAAAAAAAAGAAAAAAAGAAAAAAAAGAGTAAAAAAAACATTAACCTTCGCATTTCTTCCTTCCCTTTCGCCCCTGAACTCAGCGCCGCCAAGGTTGCAGGCAGGAACCCTCGTCATTACCATGTTATTGCCCTCCTGAGAGAGGCTACCGCAGTGCTGCCATTTTTGCACGAGACCCTGATGGGCCTGTCCCGCGATCCTGCGCTTTGAGGTCCGCCGCCGCCGCCGCCGCCGCCGCACCTCATTTGAATATAGGCGGCGGGCGCGGCGCGGCGGCTGACACGCTCCTGACGCCCGCGACAAGGGGACAACTCGGGGGGTTTTGTGTGCTTTGAACAGGATCCCTGCGTTTAAGACCGCCATCACTGATTACGGGGCGGTCGGGTATTTTTTTTTTTTTTTTGGTCATGGTTAACGTGATTGTCAAGCCATCTTGGTCGTAATCATCATCACCATCATAATGATAATATAATAATGATACTATTATTAATAATAATAAAAATGATAATAATGATAATGATGATAATAATAACAATGACAATGATAATGATCATAATAACAATTATAATGATAATAATAACGATAATCATTAAAAAAAACAAGAAAAACAGCAATAAAAAATAAATTTAAATTTAAAAATCACCATTATCACCATCACACAATTCAATCAGGCACTTAACACACCAATCTTTCCCAAAGAAAGAAAGAAAAAAAAGAGTCTAAAGCAAAAATTCGATCGAGCGGAAAAAGAGAGACACGTCGAGACCACACGCACGGGCCTGTACTTTAAATATTTGGTCCTGGACCCTTTACCAATACTCAAAACTGCAAGTCACGCCCCAGTGTATTTCCATCTCGAAATCCCCCGTTCACGACAAGCCATTAGGGACAAATAAGTACAAGATAATGCCCGAGAAACACCTTTATCGCTAATCTCGTGCTTTGCTGACCAGCCCCTGCGTTATCAGATTCTCCTTGACCCTCGTGTGGCCTGGCCGGTTCCTCCTTCCTTCCTTCCTCCTCCTCCTCCTTTTCTTCTTCTTTCTTTTTCTTCTCTTTCTTCGTGATCATTCACTTTCTTTCTTCTTCCTTTCTCTACTTCTCCTCCTTTCCCCCTTCACTTCTCTCACTTCTTCTCCTTTTATTTCTTCCACTGAGGTAAAGGATAAGAATGAGGAGATAAGGATGGGGATAAGGAGGAATGAGGAAGAGGAGTAGAAGAAGAGGAGAGAAAGAAGAGGAGGAGGAGGAGGAGGAGAAAGAGGAAAGAGAGGAGAAAGAGAGCAAAAGCAGGAGAAGGAGAGGAGGGAGGAACTAGAAGGAGGTAGAGGAAGAGAAGATAAGGAGGCAGAGGAATAAGAAAAAAATAGAGGGTGCATAGGCGGAAGAGGAAGAGGAAAAGGAAACAACAGGAGGGATTTCTGTCTTCCTCTCTCCTCCTAAAGTGCTTCAAAGGAAAAGGGGCTTCTTCTCCTCCATCCGGTCCCCTGATCACATTATCCCTAAGTGACAGAAGGTAAAAAAAAAAAAGAAAAAAAAAAAAGAAAAAAAAAAAGGGTACAAAACGTGAAAATGCATTAATCATGTCATATCCAATATTCATCTTTCCTTCATCGTCTGTCTTCTTTCTTCCTTTATTATATTCGCTCGATAAAACAGAAAATACGTCAGGCTATATTATGGATACTGTTGAGGTGAATATGATAATATATACATACATAATACATATATATATATATATATATATATATATATATATATATGTATATTTTTTTTTTCTTTTTTTTCTGCAAAGGGATCAGAGTTTGCATCCGTAGTACTTATGCATAACTCCATGGAAAGCTCGGTCTCTGCTAGCTAGGAAGTACATAACATAAGGCCCCGAGAAGCAGTTGAGTCACGACAGCTATTGACAGGAGGAGAGGAAAAATAAGAAAAAAGAGGAGAGGAGGCGGAGGAGGAGGAGGATAAGTGGAGTAGGAGTTGGAGTTAGAGGTGGAGGAGGAAGAAGGAAGAAAGAAGAGGAAGAGGAAGAAGAGTAGAAGTATGGAGAAGGAGAAGGAAGAGAAGGAGGATGAGGAGAAGAGGAGGAGGAGCAAGAGAAGGAAGAAGAAGAAGAGGAGGAGAAGGAGGAAGAAGAGGAGGAGGAGGTGGAAGGGGAGGAGCCATAGCAAATAGCTCTCGAGAGGCAAGTGCCGCCTCCACAGCCGTACAGTACTTTCCGAGAATGACAGTTGGAAGTCAACGAGCGTTTGTTCTGTTCTCGAGATCGAGTTCCCTCTCACGGTCCACCAAGAAGGGTTGTTGGTGTAAATACGGGTTTGTGAAGAGGTGTCAGAGAAGGCGTTCTTATAATGGGAAAACTATCGATCTAATAGTTTTTTCGTGTAAATTTTGATAGTGTCGGTAGTCCATGGTAGATTACGGTAGATTTAAAGGTGTCAGAGAAGGCGTTCTTATGATCGATCTAATGCAGTGTTGATGAATGATTTGGATATCGTAGTCCGTGGTAGATTGCGGTAGATTTAAAGCTAATTGTGAAAGAGCACATTTTATTGATGTTTACATGACGGACGAAAGGAACGATTTCTAGTAACAACAAAAAAAAAAAAAAAAAAAAAAAAAAAAAAAAAAAAAAAAAAAAAAAAAAATTGCCTGTAAGCTGCATGTCATTCCATCATAAATAGAGTTCTTGATGAATGCACATTCCTGTCATGCGCATGGCGGATGGCTCACAAGGTAGGCGATGGGAATATCTTCGTGTACGGAGATATACAGTCACTGTAACAGTTAAC
>NW_020868840.1:574411-581911 GCF_003789085.1 Penaeus vannamei
GGGAGGACGTGGCCCAGGAAAAATCTTGCAGCGCGGTTTAGGAGTCCTGAGAGGCTTCGGTGAAGAGGGCAGATGGAAAACTAAAATACCGCTATAGTAGAACCCTCCAGAAAGACGCCATCTTACCTACGAATACCCTGCGAAAAGGCAGTCACAGAAATTTTACAGATGAACCGTTATTCACGTTTGAAATACCCGCGCTCATACGTTTTAGCACGTGAGAGGTAACAAAAATGCATAAAAAGTTGGATCAAAATGAAAGAAGGAAGAAGCAGCGATGACCAACCCCCAGCTGCAAATGGTCAAAGAAGGTCCCGTTCTAAACTTTAAATTCATCTGGGAAAAACTGCTGATCCTTCAAGCAGCGGACGCCAGCGGAGGTCTCATCGGCCCTCCCGCAGCGCCCACCTGTCTCAATCCGCGCTCGCAGTCTTCAATATTCCAAACTCAGGATACGGAGAACCGCTGGCTCTGCTAACATGATGGAGCAGATCAGCTGATTCTCCGAGGCAGATGCGCCATCTGATCTCGAACGGAGAGAGAGAGAGAGAGAGAGAGAGAGAGAGAGAGAGAGAGAGAGAGAGAGAGAGAGAGAGAGAGAGAGAGAGAGAGAGAGAGAGAGAGAGAGAAGAGAGAGAGAGAGAGAGAGAGAAAGAGAGAGAGAGAGAGAGAGAGAGAGACCTACCTCGCGCCTCGTCACCTATCACCGTTTTGTACTTGTGGGCCAAATGGCGTTTTCCAGGTGACATGATCTCAGGTGCAGCTATCTGTTCGGATACGCAAGGGGAGCTGGAGCGAGGGACATGTGAGGGGATACGAAGAGGTGCTTCTGTCTGCCATAAAGAAAAATCTGTGTCAATATCAGCTGACGCCAACAATTACGGGTTTTTACGCTTGATGAATTCTGCGTATTACTTTCGGTTCAATTTTTGGGCGAACGACAGATTAAATCGCCTTTCATTACTTTCTACGCTGAACACCTTTACATTTTTACCTTTAAAGCAACTATATGGTAATATGGCCTAGATATACATACATGTGTGTGTATATGCACACACATACAATATATGTGTGTGTGAGTATGAATGTGTGTGTGTGATTAAGTGAGTGTGAGTGCGTGAGTGAGTGTGTGAGTGAGCTAGTGATTGACTGAGTGAGTGAATGAGTGAATGCGTGAATGAATGAGTGAGTGAGTAAGTGATTGATTGATTGAGTAAGTAAATAAGTAAGTAAGTGAGTGAGTGTGTGTGTGTTTTGCGTGTTTGTGTATGAGCGTGTGCACATGTGTGTCTGTTTCAGCGTGTGCGTGTGGGTGTTATACATATATTGAATTTACGTGCACGAAAAGGGATGGGAAACACGAGGCCAAGGACCTCTCCCGACACCTCTCAGGTAACAGGCCGAGGAGAAGGAAAGGTTTGTGTTGCCAGGCCAGGAGTTGTGTTTCGCGGGAAGGTCGGAAACTTTCCCTCGAAAGACCCAAGTCAAATACACTCTGTCCTTGCCACTTTACAATCTTTGACCGATCTAGTTTCACAAATAAAAAGAAAAAAAAGAGTTCACGAGTTGTCTAAATTCAATTGTAAAACATCCTTCGTCGGCGAGCCAGAGTTGGGAAGGGAGACTGAAGGAGTCATCGCGGCGAGTCCCTGAGTTGCGGTTAAGGAGCGGGTGAGGTGGACGGGTCATGTGGCCTCACCTACCAAAAAAAAAAAACAAAGAAAAAAAAAGGAGAAAAAAGTCTCATTACTATTCCACGTGCGGTCAAACTTACTCACGCATAAAATATACACAAACACATCAGGGAAGTCCTTAGAGAGAAGAGATGAAGTCCCCGAGTCAACCAGAGGTAATGCGAGAGCCAAAATCCAATCAGCAGCGCCGGGTGAAATCCTAGACCCAGCTACTGTCACAGGCGCCGCAGCCCATCGACCACGACGGCGATCTGAACTGCTTAAGGCAAGTCTTTAGGTTTCGATACAAACGTCTAATACAAAAAGAGAGTCGCATGAAACGAAACACGCTTAAAGGAAGCCTCGTGTTTTCGTATGAAGGTCTCGGTTGCAATAGATGATCATTCCAGTGATCTGCGACTTCCACTGAATCATACAAACTTCTCGCCACCGTCTGCCCGTATTGCCTTGCCAGAAAACGAAGGGGGATGTTCGAACTCACTTGGTCGTCACGCAGCACCCGCCGCTGTGACTCTCCCGGCGTGAAATTGACGCTCATTGAGGGAAGACGCAGTAATTTGGCGGATTGCAGAACTTTCCGGCGCGAGAAATGGGTTGGGCTTTGGAGTAACGGGCCTTTTCGGGGCTGCTCGGCGCGAAATATGGGTAACTCGGCTGGACCACGAGACGGAGGGCTTGTTTCCACGATTAGCTTGGCCGACGCGTGACCCAACGACGGTCAAGATTTCGATGGAACCTTCTACTGTCCATGGCGGCTATTGTCGAGAAGAAAAAAATTCTTACGGATGAAAATATTTGAGCAGCTTTCTGTGAGAATGTTATTGCGGTGAGATCGATCAATCTAGCTGAGCAAATCAAGTGAGGATATTTACAATATATTAAGAGTGCAAATATCCAGGAATATTATGAACATAAAAAATGCAACATCAGCTTTCCTCGATCTGCTCCTGAGAAAAATAAAAACAAAAAAACAATACAACCCAAAACAACCGGGATGCAACATATGCAACATCGCTGATTCAGCACACTCACCGCGGCGTCAGTCTCCGTTAAAATGCCAATGAGCGACGCCTTTGCGACTTCAAATGTCACCGCAGAGTCCTGTCATGAGACCAAGACCTGTCAAGCCTTTGTCTCGTCTCGCCCATGCGGGGAGACGGGCGTGGAAAGGAACGCGCCTACGGTTTCTTATCTCATTCCCTTACCCGCGGACCGGAGAATCAGACGTAAACTGAACGGCCCATTCACCACACATTCGCGCGTCGTAAAGGTGGCGTAACACTTGGAATGTGGATACCGATATAAATGACAATGATAATAAAAACATAGGGACTTCTTGGTGAAACAAAAGAATTGTAAAACCACAAGAGTTTTATGCGAATGGCTTTTATGTTGATTGAAGGAGGAAGCCTGCGTGGCAACCTAAACTGTGTTTTTATATTAGTATTCATAGCCGTGCTTAAAATCGTTACTTCAAGGATGATGGACTTTTAAAGACGGAGAGTAAACAGCTGTGGATTTGACTTTCCATTGCATCAAATGAAGTTTCACTAATCCTACGTTGGATTTCGTTGCGTCGGGTCGTTGAATGTCGGTCAAAGGTTTCCTTGGGACTTGCCTCTCATCTCTATTCTTCTCCACATTCTGCCCTTCTTTCCCGAGTCTTCTTCTGTTCATGCCGAAGAGGAGAGAGAGGTCACGAAAGCACGTCTGACCTATGAAAACGAAAGGTCACCCCCAGAACCTGATTCCGTCCCAGCAGGGTGAAGACACTCGCGCAGGCAAAGCCACCTGACCATGACCTTGGGTACGAAGGGGGTCACTCACGCCCTTGGGAAGACACGTTTGGCCTTAATTTCGGCGACGACTTTCTACGGCGACGGCGCTGGTGACCCGGCGCTGGCTCCTCGCTGCCGGTGAGCCCATTGTTCGGGCGCGATCAACTTGCACTCAAGATCTCATGAACAATTATTTAGTCATAACGAGGACTAGGGGGAAGGGGGGGGGGGGGCAAGGTCTGAAACGTACCATACCCTTCTTTGTGCCGAGGTTGGTAGTCACTGAAAAGCAGTTTTATATCTAATATGATGCAAATTAAATCAAATGAAAGCTTTGATTTACGAGAAATGTCAACATTTCGAAACAAAACCAAATAAATGAATGCCAGAAAACAACAACAAAAAAACATGTACGGCGTAAATAAGAAACACAAACCAATTCCGTAACCAACGAAACCAAACAACAAAATCCAGCGCTGAACCATATCCGAACGAAGGTATTTGTGCCACATCCGCGCGCAGTGATGACGACGGCAGACTTCGGCAGACCTCCAAAGCTGCCTCTTGCTAGTCGGAGTGTGGCTGACACCTGGCCTTCGTACCCAGACATTCGAACAGTTAAACATGAAGCGCAGAATACGTGTGATTGTTATTTGTGTGGTCGCTATATCCAGCAGTGACCTACACTCCTTCATCGGACGCCTTCCATAGATCCATAAATCCACTGGCACGCCGCACTTTTTTATTCTACGGGTTACGCAACACCGAAAAAAAAAATAAGAGAGAAGAAAAGAGCATTTCACGTTTTCTGCGATTCCTGAAAAAATAAATGTCAATAACTTCTAATTTATGTGAATGAATGAGCTTGTGAAATTGACTACTATCATTACTATTCCACATATTGGGAATTATTGTTTGGGGCGGTCAATTACATATGCATTTTGGAAATTCCAGAACGGATTTCGTCTGGTTTTGGGGTTATAGTAACAGATCCGTGTCAAAAAAATCAAGGACATTGCAACGTAAATTATAGCATTTGTAGTGCGATAAGTACGAGTTAAAAGTGTCCTGCGTGGAAAATGTGAATATCAAGGTCGCACTGCTTTTATTTTTGGACTTCTCGAGGTCAACTTGCGCCTAAGCTAATGTCTCTCGTTTCAGCAAATGTCAAAGAGCTGCACACACGAACGTCAAAACAAAGCGAAGGAAAAGAAAGAAAAATAAACCCCGCGAAATGATCGCAATGCAACAATGATTTTGCTGAATACAACGGGAGCGCCTTTTCAATTCCCTCAGGAAGATTCACCCGTGCGTAACCCGGATTTAAAGTCGACGCTCCATCGCATAAATCACGATCGCGTATCAGATAATCCGCGGGAAAATTCAAGCGAGCAATTCCCAAATCAACGCGTATACCCTGTATCATACATTCCTCACCCTATACAAATATGAATGAAAACCAAAAAAGAACAAGAAAATGCCGTAATAAAAAGAAAAAGATTCACACAGAAATCAAGACACGAGGGTTATGCACCGTCACGCGGGGAAATGAAGGTCCGTTAATTTCTCGAGTCACGGGCACCATCACCGTCAACATCAGCTGGGGTGCTAATGTACGATGACGTCAACCGTTACAAGGTGACAAAGCTAGTTATCGTGGAATCTAATAAGCAAGAAGGAATCGCATATCAAACTGCCGTGTTTTTTTCTTCCCTTTATCACCTGTTTTGTTGATACTGTAATGTAATTTGGATATGATGGGAAGGCAAACAAGCTTGGATTAAAATGGTCATATGCATTTATATAAACGTGTGGATTTAGCCTTGTATCGTATCGGATTTGTATCACATATCGATTTAATTACACGCCAGATTGTCTACACATAAGATTCCGCCTGGCTCCAAAAACAACCGTAAGAAGGATGACATAAATCACTTTCTATAATTATGTTGGTAGACAGGTAGAGGAAGGGGAAGTCTCATAATGGCAGGCTTATGGTGGAAGAAACTCCTTCTCAGCTTTCTCTTTCTTCAATCACTCATATTCATTCTCTCTCTCTCCCTCTTGTTACACACATTTCTCTGCTCCTTTCTTCTCTCTTTATTGCTCTTGCTCTCTTTCCCCTCTTATATATATATATATCTCTTTCACTATCAATCGATCTTTACCTTCTCTCTCTCACTATCAATCGACCTTTATCTTATGTTTACATTCTCTTCTCTCTCTTATTATCAATTGATATTTTTCTTGTTTTTCCTCCCTTCCTTCTCTCTATCAGTATCAATCGATCTTCCTCTTTTCTTTTACCTTCTCTCTCTCTCTATCAATCGATTTTTATTTTTTGTTTATCATTTCTCTTCTCTCTCTTTATCAATCGATCTTTATCTTTTGCCTCTTCTTTTCTCTCTCTTTCTCACTATCAATCATTCTATATATCTTCTTTTACTTTTCTCTCTCTCTCTCTCTCTCTCACACACATTATTAATCGACCTACATCTCTTCTTTTACCCCCCCTTTCTCTTTTTCTTTCTTCCTCCTCTCTCCTCTCCTTCCCTTCCTCCCTCCTCCCTTTCTCCCTCACATCCCCTCTTCTCTCCCGAGCCCATCTTCCTCCTCTTCCTCTCGTGGAAACCAGAAAACCAACAGCGCGGTAAACCAAAAGTCCGTCAACACAAGACTAGTATTTTTATATCTTCTCTGTAGAAAATAGTCGGTTACACTCTCGAGTCCGAACTGGTTTTGTCCGTTGATCTGATAATATTCCGTTTTCTTTCATTTGCGTCATCTCTGTATTTTTTATATACAAGATTTAACCGTTTTCTTTGGTACCTTCACCGTGTTGTTTTGAAAGAGCCGCGGCGGTTATATTTAAAATCTAAAGCTCTGTCTTTCGTTGTGATATGAGATAAGAGGTGAATAAACCGATTAACTTCAAAAAAAAAAAAAAAAGAAAAAAAAAAGAGGTAGACACCGAAAGAGAAAGAAATATATGAAATTACACGATAACTGATAACCTCAAGCCTTTATGCAGCTGGATCTTCGCGAACATTTGATCTCGTGATTTGTTTTCAGAAGACGCAGAGGAACAGAGTAACAGTAACAAGAATAAAAATAACAATGATAATGATGATAATAATAATGGTAATATCAATAACAATAGTAATTATAATGACAAAGCCATTGATGATAAAAGTAGTAGTAGTAGTAGTGGTAATAGTAGTAGTAGTAACTGATAATGATAATAATTGAAAATGATAATAATAATAATAATAATAATAATAATAATAATAATAATAATAATAATAATAATAATAATAATGATTATAATAATAATAACAAGATAAATGGAAAAGGAAAGTGAAATAATGGAAGAAAGCGAGAAGTAGAAACGAAGAAAAAACAACAATAAGGAGAAAAAGGCGAAATAAAAAAGTTTAGGAAAAACGTGACAGAGAAAGTCAAAATAACTCCCACACGCGACAATACCTTCTGCCGCCCGCCTTGTGCTCCCGTTACTGATTAGCTCTTCCTCTCTCTCTCTCTCTCTCTCTCTCTCTCTCTCTCTCTCTCTCTCTCTCTCTCTCCTTTGTTTCTCTTTCTCTCTCTATCTCTCTTTCTGTATCTGCTACTCTCTCTCTCTCTCTTTCTTTCTTACTTCATCTCTTCCTCTCTCCCTCTCTCTCTGTTCTTTCTTCTTTCTCTCTCTCTCTTTCTTTATCTCTCTCTCTCTCTCTTTCTCTTTCTCTCTTTCTCTCTCTCTCTCTCTCTCTCTCTCTCTCTCTCTCTCTCTTCTCTCTCTTCTCTCTCTCTCTCTCTCTCTCTCTCTCTCTCTTTCTCTCTCTCTCTCTCGCCGCCGCATCTTAAGGGGAGAGAGAGAGAGAGAGACATCTGGTGGAATGCGTGTGGATGTCAAAATGGTTATGTTTTTAAGGTGTTGATAGTAATGGTGATGCTGGTGGTGGTGATGATGATGATGATGATGATGATGATGATGATGATGATGATGTCAATGATAATGAACATTGTAC
>NW_020868840.1:586911-589411 GCF_003789085.1 Penaeus vannamei
TGTGTGTGTGTGTGTGGTGTGTGTGTGCGTATGTGTGTGGTGTAGCGCGCGCGCGCGTCTTGTTTCCACTTCCTATCTGATATGTAAAGATCATACAGAGCAATTAAGTCAAAAGAGAATGGCACATTGCAAAGCTGTTGATAAGTTGCCTGCCCCTGTGCCTGCGTGCCTGGGGTGCGAGTGACGGGCAGTGTTAGCCAATCCGGTTGTTTGCGGGATGCAACACTGCAAGGGGAAATATAAGCACCGAAACATATGCCTAATGAGATATAATAAACTTCACATGAGATTTATTAAACCAAAATGCATGCACGTTATTTCTGCAGTATTTGGAGTGTTAATAACCTTCAGCTGCCATGCATCACCAGAGATATATATATATTGTTGTTTTTGAAGGACACGCAACTGTTCAATAAACAGTGGAATTTAAATATTACACGATGATGATATGGGTCAAACAGAATTCAAAATGTCCGAATTAGCTTTTAAACAAGAACTCGATTTAACTGTTTCACTGTTATGTTGGAAAGTATGCTTACACCATAGCAATGGGACTGACATAATTTTGTTCCATATGACAAAAGGGTCAACTTCCGCTGTTGTATCCTGGCGTATGACTATAACAAATATAATTTTTGGTACTCTAACCTTTTCACGTTTATCACTTTATGATACACAACTATTCTCTACACAATGGTAATTACCTTGGTAAAAAAAACAAAAAAACAAGGATGATCACGGGTATATCATGTTAACAGAAATGTAATAATTTTCGGAAATAACCGCCTTCGAACGCGGTCGCTTCCTTCCGTCTTCCAGAGTTACCAGATTACCATTTTTAAAAATATTTTCAGTCCCTATAATTTTCGAGATACAGAAGACCTTATCACGTAACTTCACACAAACGTATTCAAATACATGTAAACCAAACTAAAAACCCACAACTGAAACTGTAAAGTGGAAATCCTTAAAACAGTGAGCTCTCGCACCGCCGTTGTGTTGCGCGCCAAAATTTTGGAAAGTAGGACGCCCAATGAAGCTTTGTCATTGCTGTTAATTTCCGTAGATCAGTGCGGTGTCTAGAAGAAAGTTATTTCGAGTGATTTAATGGCGGATCGATTTATATATATATATATATATCACCAGATCGGGCTGATGATTTTGTCAGTAATATAAAAATATAGGCGGTCTGTTTTCCTACATAACGTTTGTGTTTTTCTTCCTTTCGCTGATCGATTTTTTTCGCAACTGCTCGCGGATACACATTGTTTTGTTTCTATATTGCACTCACGCAAATATATGCACACATGCATACACAGACACACGCGCATACATATGTGTGTGCGTGTGTGTATGTGTGTGTGTGTGTGTGTGTGTGTAACGACATGTGTATACATGTGTGGTGTGTGTGTGTGTGTGTGTGTGTGGTGTGTGTGTGTGTGTGTGTGTGGTGTGTGCATAGTGAGTGTGTGTGAGTGTGTCGTGTGTGTGTGATGCCCTGTGTTTTGCGTGTTGTGTGCGGTGTGGTGGTGTGTGTGTGTGTGTGTGTGTGTGTGTGTGTGTGTGTGTGTGTGTGTGTGTGTGTGTTGTGTGATGAGTGTGTGTGTGTGTGTGTGTGTGTGTGTGTGTGTGTGTGTGTGTGTGTGTGTGTGATGTGTATGTGTGTGTTGTGTGAGAGTGTAGTGAGTGAGTGAGTGTGAGTGAGTGAGAGTGAGTGTGTGTGTTGTGTGTGTGTGTGTGTGTGTTGTGTGTGTGTGTGTGTGTGTGTGTGTGTGTGTGTGGTGTGTGTGTGCTGGTGTGTGTGTGTGAGTGTATGTGTGAGTAGTGAGTGAGTGTGAGTGTGTGGTGGTGAGTGTGAGTGAGTGAGTGTGTGTGTGTGTGTGTGTGTGTGTGTGTGTGTGTGTGTGTGCGGTGTGTGTGTGTGTGTGTGTGTGTGTATGTGTGTGTGGTGCATATATACTACACATATAGACACACACACACACACATATATGTGTACATATTAGCTTATCAATCCATATAGGTTACTGCATGTGCAACCATGTCTTCCTTGCCAAATAGACCCTGACCAATCGCACATCCTTGACCAATCACACATCCCAGACGAAAGAAAATCCAGTTAAAAAGCGATCCATCAAGAACATAAGCATAATGATCTCAAGGCGAAAACGAATTGGCAAACCCCGCGTCTATTTACCTACAGCTCTGTTTGGCTTGGCGAGGGGCGCGGGCGTGCGGGCGGCGGACCGTGACAGCCGCAAGCATGAATACGAATGTGACTTAAGGCGCGTTTTGCCGGCGCGCGCGTCCTTCTCGGTCGCTTTGCATGCATTCGAACATCATGATGGATGGAGACGTCGACTTTCTCCCATGCAATGGTTGTCTTTCCGATGCATATATCTCCTTAAAGGACTTTTCTTCTTCGCGTTTTGTGATTTCTTTTCGGATCTCTTCATTTCCGGATCGCTTTTCGCTCGGCAACGGACTTTCCAATGACTTC
>NW_020868840.1:599411-616911 GCF_003789085.1 Penaeus vannamei
AGAAGGTGTGAAATACAGAAAATAAAAGAGAGACCGGAATAAATGGGAGACCAAGCTGAGAAAAATAGAAAAAAAAAGGATGACGCAAAAAGAGGAATAGTAAAGCTGAATGAATGGAAGTGAGAGAAAAAAAATAAGTAGAATGGATAGCGAGTCACGACGAGAGAATTCCGTACAAATAGAGTGAAGCAAAACATCAGAGAAAAACAGTAAACCAGTCTAGATGAAAATGAACCTCCTAGATCAGCACCCCCTCCCCTCCCCTCCCCCTCCCCTCACACCTACTCTCGCTCGCCCTCTTACCCTCATTCCTCCTCTTACTATCATTCTTCCTCTACTCTTACTCTCTCTCTTTCCCTTACTCTTGCTCTCCTTCTCACTCTCACTCTTCCCTTCCTCTCCTTCTTACTCTCCTCTCCTTCTCTTCCTCTTATCTTGCTCTCACCCTTCCTCTTCCTCTTACTCTCGCTCTCCTTCTTACTCTCACTCTCCCTCTTGCTCTCACCCTTCCTCTTACTCTCTCTCTCCCTCTCCTTCTTACTCTCTCTCTCCCTCTCCTTCTTACTCTCCCTCTCCCTCTTCCCCTCCCCCAGACTGTTGATAAAGGCGTTCCCGCGAGGTCGTGCTACGGAGAGCCGCCAATAGCTCATCCTGCTCCTCCCTCCCGTGTTACCCGAACCCGCCCGCAGTGTCTCCCGGCGAGCTGGCGAACACACACGACCCCTGTACTTAGGGCGCCGCTCCCGGGGTCGCACCGATACTCTCCATCAACACCTCGGCCATTAGCCCTCTTCCTTGCGGTCTGGGAACTCGGCGCCGATCCGGTAAATCAGGCGAACGTGATTTCCCCCGAGATAAACGGACCATTTTCCTCGAGACATCTGCGGGGATGGAGCTGTATAAGTCATTGGGGCGAGTCGGGGGTGAAGGGGTGGATGCGGGGAGGCTGAGAGGTTAGCTGGCGTGGGATAGACAGGGGGATATGTTTTTTCTTTCTGTCTGTCTGTCTCTCTCTCTCCTTCTCCCTTTCTTTATCCTTTCTCTCTCCGCTTCTTCCTTTCTCTATTCTCCCTCTCTCTTTTCCTTACCTCCGCCCCTTCTCTCTCTCCCTCTTCCCTTCTCCCCCAACCTCAGCCCCCTATCCCTTTCTCCCCAACTTCACCTCTTCCCCCCTCTCCCCCAACCTCAGTCTCCCTCTCCCTTTCTCCCCCACCTCAACCCCTCTCCCTTTCCCCCCTTCCCCCCACCTCAGCCTCCCTCTCCCTCTCCCTCCCCCTACCACAGCAACGGCTCTTCCCCGCATCTGCCGCAATGCTCTCCGCCAGCGCTGTTTCGCCAAAGGCCTTCGGGGTCGGCGAGCCACGGTAACGGCGAGCCACGAGCATGCAAGACCGCTCCAGCAGCCGTCATGGTTCCCCCGCCGAAGCCCCCGATTCGGTTCCGTCTGAAAGAGCCGGTCGACGTCGGCGCTGGAGGAAAGTGTTAGGATTCCGCTGTGTTATTAGACTTACTGTTAGGCCAAACAACCCGGGCTGTTTATGCATGTATGACCTCGTTTGCCCGCTGCTCCAGGAGGAACGACGACCCGGGGCGAGAGGAAGGCGAGGAGGATGCGCCAGCTACAGTTTCCACTAACAATAAGCCTCAGACAGAGTTAAGCATCTGGTCACGACCGGCAACAAGAAAATGGAACGAAGGAAAATAATAAAACGATAAAAATGATGATTGTGATGATGATAAGAGCAGCACCATTACTGCCAATAATGATAATCATAATAATAACAATTAAAAAATGATAGCAATGGTAATGTTAATAATAATGATAATGATGACAATGGTAATGGTAATGTTAATGATAATGTTAGAATAAAAAAAAAGAAAATATAATAACCATTTGAAATAACAACATCACTGATGAAACAAAAGCAAGATAAAAAGTAATAGCACAACATAAAACATAACAACCTAAACACCAACAAATTGCACAAAATAAGACACTCCTATCGCCCAAATCACAAGAAAGCCCAAAGTCGCGAGTCCCCTCCTCCACCCACCCCCACCCGGACCAGCGCAGCCACGCGACGGGCAGGAAGGAGCGCAGCGGGCGGGGGAAACGCGCGGGGTCGTGACAGGACGCCGCATAAAAATCCTTCCGAGTAAACCAGGGGCCCCCCGGTGTATGCTCAGCCCGCCGGGGGAGGGGAGGAGGGGAGGGGACAGGAGGGGGAGGAGGGGGGAGGGGAGGGGAGAGGAGAGGGGGAGGGAGGGTACAGGAGGAGGAGGAAGGGGAGCTGGAAAGAGGAGGGAGGGAGGGGAGAGGAGGGGAGGGGGCGTTCACAGGGGGGTCCGACTCGCCTCTGTCTTATGCTTGTCTCCGTGGGATTTTTCTTCGCGATTTATTCAATTCTAATTCGCTGAGGACTTCAACTACAATCACGGAGATATCACGATGCCGGATCCTGACGCCGACGCTGCGCGGGCGACAGTAACAACCTCATCGCTACGGAAACGGCGCTCGCTAATGCTATTCACACAAACAAAAACGGGTAACGCATTAGTGCCAAGCGATGGGTGTCCCGGGGGAAGACTTGGCAAATTTGCATACATAAATTTGTGTAAATAATGCACGACCAGACCGAGCGATTTTGGAAGCGAGTCTGTGTTTGTGTTTGTGAAGGTGTGTATTTACATTCCCCCCCCCACCCTTGCCTTCATCTCTCTCTCTCTCTCTCTCTCTCTCTCTCTTCTCTCTCTCTCTCTTTCTCTCCTCTCTCTCTCTCTCTCTCTCTCTCTCTCTCTCTCTCTCTCTCTCTCTCTCTTCTCTCTCTCTTTCTCTTTTCTTTCTCTTTTCTCTCTCTCTCTCTTCCCTTTTCTCTTTCTCTCTATTTTTTTCTATCTACTTGTCTGTTTCTGTTCCTCTCTCTATCCATCTGTCTGTCTGTATTCATGTATATATGTCTGTTTGTTGGATGGTCTGTCTCTCCCATGTATGTCTTTCTATCTACCTTTCTGTCTGTGTCTGTCTTTCTACCCCCCCTCTCCCTCTCTCTCTCTCTCTCTCTCTCTCTCTCTCTCTCTCTCTCTCTCTCTCTCTCTCTCTCTCCCCATATATATTATATATATATATATATATATATATATATATATATATATATATATATATAAATCTATACATACACACACACACACACACACACACACACACACACACAACACACACACACACACACACACACACACACACACACACACACACACACACACTGTTGCGTCGCCGTCGTGCGATCGTGATGTAAAAGTTCCCCCCACCGTAAAATGGTGTCCGCGGAGCCCGGGTAATTTGCGCCGAACATTTGTAGATCGTGCTTTTATCAGCCGGAATGAGGGGTCGTGTGCGAGCTGCCGTACATTCACTCTGGATGGATTGTGAAGGGAAGGAGGGGAGAGGGAAGGGAGGAGGATGGGAGGAGGGAGGCGGAAGAGGAGGAGGGTGAAAGGGGAGAGGGAAGAGAGGAGGGTGAGAGGAGAGAGGGAAGGAGGGGTGAGAGGAAGGGGAGGGAGGGGAGGGAGGCGGAAGAGGAGGAGGATGGGAGGAGGGAGGAAGAGGAGGAGGGTGAAAGGGGAGAGGGATGAGAGGAGGGTGAGAGGGGAGAGGAAGGGAGGGGAGAGACGGAAGGGAAGAGGGAGAGGGAAGGGAAGAGGGAGAGAAGAGGGAGGAAGGGGGAGGGTTAGAAAGGAGA
The DNA here is from genome assembly GCF_003789085.1 of Penaeus vannamei. NCBI lineage: Eukaryota > Metazoa > Arthropoda > Malacostraca > Decapoda > Penaeidae > Penaeus > Penaeus vannamei. The sequence goes on from NW_020868840.1 coordinate 603,152, forward strand.
GAGGCGAGAGGGGAAGAGGGAATGGGGGAGAGAGAAAGAGGAGGGAAGGGTTGGAAAGGAGAGAGGCGAGAGGGGAAGAGGGAATAGGGGAGAAGAGAGAGAGGAGGGGAAGGGTTGGAAAGGAGAGAGGCGTGAGGGGAGAGAAGAAAAAGGGAGGGTAGAGGAAGAAGGAGGAGGAGGAGGGTGAGAGGAGGGAGGAGGAAGAGGAGGAGGGTGAGAGGAGAGGGAAAGGAGAAGGGTGAGAGGAGAGGGAAAGATGGAGGGCGAGAGGAGGGAGGAAGAAGAGGGGGTGGAAGGGTTGGAAAGGAGAGAGGCGAGAGGGAGATATAAGAAAGAAGGAGGGTAGGGAAAGGAGGAGGAGGAGGAGGAGGAGGAGGAGGAGGAGGAGGAGGAGAGGAGAGGAGGGAGGAGGGCGAGGGGAGAGGGAAGAGGAGGAGAAGAAGAAGAAGGGTGGAAAGGAGGGAGGCGAGAGGAGAAAAGGGAATGGAAGAGAAAGAAAGAGGGAGAGAAGGGGAAGATGAGAGGAGGGAGGAGGGTGAAAGAAGGGAGGAAGGTGTGTGGAGGAGGAGGAGGAGGAGGAGGGAGAAGGGAGGGGAAGGGGTATGTGAGGGAGGGAGAGGCGAGAGGGAGGGAGGGTTAGGGAAGGGGTGAGAGGAGGGAGGAGGGAGAGGATAGAAAATGGCGAGAGGAGGGTGAGAGGAAGATGAGAGAGAAAGAAATAGACAGATAGTTAGAAATATATGCATAACCATAAACAAACAGAAATACAAGAAAAAAAAACAGAGACGAAATGAGGGACAGACAGAAACACAAAGGAAAAAAAACTAAAATAAACCGAATAAAGAAAAAGACAAAAGACAAGACCCAAGACGAGAGGAGAAAGTACCCGCAGTAGCAAAGATGAGATTACAATGTACACGTCAGTCAGTCAGACAAGGGGAGGGGGGCCGGGGGTCGGGGAGGGGGGAGGCTAGACAGGGAGGGATGGAGATAACGATGCATTAACCTCTGATTAGAGACATTCACTCATGTCGGGTTAAAGTAGTTTCAGCCGCTCATAAGATATTACGAAGAGGAGGGGAAAGGAGCTTAAAGATATAAGACCGAAAAAAAAGAGAGATACACACCGAATAAAATGTGTGCCGTGTTTATCCGCCTCAGCCGGTCGGAGAGGCTAGAGATTCGAGCTGCAGGTCCTGTCGGTGGATCCTCGTTATGGAACGGTTATCCAGCGGTACACGAGCGGCCTTTGTCGTCCGCTTTATTCCGTGGCGGCTGCTGCAACAATGTGGTAATCACTCGAAATGTGATGATCATTTCGTTTATTCGTTTCGCCGTTTCGTTTCCCTCTTTCGCTCGCCTGCCTCTCTCTGTGTCCGGTTCCTTTTATTTTTTTACGTTTGGCTTTGTTGTTTTCGATCGTTTTCATCTGTTTTCTCCGCTGGTTTCCACGCGATTTTTCTGCCATTCCTAATTTTCCCTTCCTTTCCTTTCCCTTCTCATCTCTTCCTTTCACAATCTTTATTTTCCTTCCCTTCCTTCCTTTCCCTTCCCTTTTCCTTTTCCCTTCTCTTCCCATTCCGTTAGTTCCTTTTCACTCTACCCTGACACTCTTCTTCCTTTCTTTCCACCTTCCCTTCTCTTCTCTTCCCTTCCCTTTTCCTCCCTTCTCCTTTCTTTTCTTCCCACCCCTTCTCTCCTTTTCCCTCCCCGTCCATTTCCTTCCCTGCCCTTCTCTCTCCTCTTATTTTCCCTTCCCTTCCCATCCCTTTCCTTCTCTTCCCTCCCTCTCTTTCCCTTCCATTCCACCAATCCATCACATTCTCTCCTTCCCCTTCCCTCCCATTTCCACGACTCCCTCCTTCGCCCTCCCTTTCACTTCCTCTTTCCCTTCTCGCCGCCCCGTTCGCCAAAGATAACAACCGCCAAGCCCTGATAAATATTCAGATAGCGCGCGTACAAAGGAAACCAAGAGTATGTTACCTGTCACTTGACCTTGGGATTCCTGCGGCGGGATCAGCTGGCGAGTAATGTATTTGCGACTAATTACCGACCTCTTGTGTTGACACGCAGAGCCCGGCGCGGGATGCAGTGAAAGTAAGAGGGAGGGAGGACGAGGGATGGGAAGGAGGAGGAGGAGGGAAGGAGGAGGAGGAGGAGGAGGAGGACGGGGGATGGGAAAGAGGAGGAGGAGGAGGAGGACGGGGGAAGGAAGGGAGGAGGGGAAGGAGTGGGAAGAAGAAGGGGTAGAGGGAAGAGATGGTGGGAGGAAGGGGAATGGGAAGGAGGAAAAGGAGGAAAGGGAAAGAGATGATGGAGGTGAGGGAAGGGGAAGAGAAGGAAAAGGAGGAGGGGTAGGAAGAACGAGGGGGGAGGGAAAGAGATAGCGGAGGTGAGGGAGGGGGGAAGGAGAAGGAGGAGGCGTGGGGAGAAAAAGGGGAAGGGGAAGAGAGGGTGGAGGAGAGAGAGGGGGATGGGAAGGGGAAGGAGGAGGAGTGGGAAGAAAAAGGAGGAAGGAAAAGAGGTGATGGAAGAGGGGAAAGGGAGAGAGAAGGAGAATGGGAGGGAGGGGAAAGAGAATGAGAAGGAGGAGAAGAGGGAAGGTGAGGGAGAAAACGGGGAAGGGGGGAGAGGGGGGGAGAGGAGGGAGGGGGAAAAAGGGAAGAGAAGGAGGGAGGGGGAGAGGGAGGGAAAAGAAGAAGGAAAGAGGAGAAAAGGAGGGGAAAGGAAAGAAAAGGAGGAGGGAGTGGGAAGAAAATAGGAGAGGGAAGTAGGAGAATGTGGAGGAGAGGGAGGGGAAAGGGGAGTGGTGGAATGAAGAGGGTGATGAGATGGAGGAATAGGAGGAAAGGGAGACAGGAGGAAGAGGAGGAGCAGAAGGAGGGCGAGGGGAAGAGAGGAAAGAGGAAGAAGGAGAGAGAAGAAGAGAGAGAAGAAGAGAAGAAGAGAAGGAGGAGGAGGAGAACGGAAAAGAAGAGGAACAGGAGGAGGAGGAGAGGAGGAGGAATAGGGAGAGACGAAGGAGTAAGACGACAACAAATACAATGGCGAGAGGAGAAAGAGAAGTAGAGAAGAATAATAGACAGATAGGCAGAGGGACAGACAGATAGACAGATAAAAAGATAAATAGACAGACAGGCAGATAGGAAGATATATAGAGATGAGAGAGAAAGAGAAAGAGAGAAGAAGAGAGAGAGAGAGAGAGAGAGAGAGAGAGAGAGAGAGAGAGAGAGAGAGAGAGAGAGAGAGAGAGAGAGAGAGAGAGAGAGAGAGAGAGAGAGAAGAGAGAAAAGAGAGAGAGCGAAAGCGAGAGAGAGAGAGAGAGAGAGAGATTTTCCAAAAAAAAAGAAAAATAGAAAGCCAAGCAAAACAAAAGGGACGAGCCCAGAGACAGACATACAAACAAACAAAACAGGTGACATGACACCCTCCGGCGGGAATAAGAAGCGATAATTACAGCCGGCTCTTCCATCCAACTTTCACCGAATTCTGTTCGTAGAAAAGTGAAAGAAAAGGGCGTGAGTGGGCGCTAAAAAAAAGGTCGAGGTGAAAAAAGTCGCGCGATCCGAGAAGAGGTGTGGGGGGGGGGAGGGGGGAGGGAGGGAGGGAGGGAGGGGGGCTGGAGGGAGGGAGGCACGAACAATCAGATATAATAAAATAAAATAATAAAAACGTTAATCGGGGAAGAAGGGAGGGAGGGGGAAGACGAAATAATCAGGAAAAAGAGAGAGTAAATTAAAAAAAATAAAGGTAAATCGAGGCAAAGATTGAAACAAAACAATGAAATAGAATATGAGTAAGAGCCATGCTAATAATGTTGCCAGATGACAGTCGTGACTGTTTTTTTCCCTGTGTACATGCGAAGAATGATTTACTGTACAGGAGAGAGGGTGAGTGTGTGTTGTGTGTGTGTGTGTCGTGTGTTGTGTGTGTGTGGTGTTGTGTGTGTTGTGTGTGTGTGTGTGTGGTGTGTGTCGTGTGTGTTGTGTGTGTGATGGATGTGTGTGTGTGTGTTTGGTGTGTGCATTTCGATGCCAACCTTTCTACCGCAATCAATGGCACTCCGCCATCACACCCGCGCGTGGCAGCAGTCGGCTGGAAACAGGAATTCCCTTCGCGATTTCTTCACCTCCTTGTTGCGTCACCCTCCCGCATGCGCTCGCCCTGCGCGTGCATGGAAGCGCTCACATTCTCTCAATCGCCCATCTCTCTCTATCTCTGTCTGTCTCTCCCTATCTCCTTCTGCTCTCTCTTTTTCTCTCTTCTCTCCCTCTTCTTCTCTCCTCCTTCCCTTCTTTTCTCTCCCCACTATTCTTCTCTCTCTCTTCTCTCCTCTTCCCTTCTTCCCTCCCTCTCTCTTCTCTCTCCCTCCTTCCTCCTCTCTCTCTCTCCCCTCCTCATACCTCTCTTCCTCCTTCCTTCCTCCTCTCCCTCCTTCTCTTCTCTCTCCCTCCCTTATCCCTCTCTCTCTCTCTCTCTCTCTCTCTCCCTCTCTCTCTCTCTCTCTTCTCTCTCTCTCTCTCTCTCTCTCTTCTCTCTCTCTCTTCTCTCTCTCTCTCTCCCCTCTTTTCCCTCTTTCCCCTTTCCCTCTTTCCCTTCTCTCTTCTCTCGTCTCTTCTCTCTCTCTCTCCTCTCTCTCTCCCTCTCTCCCTCTTTCCCTCTTCTCTCTCTCTCCTCTCTCTCTCTTCTCTCTCTCTCTCTCTCTCTCTCTCTCTCTCTCTCTCTCTCTCTCTCTCTCCCTCTCTCCCTCTCTCTCCTCTTCCTCTCACTCTCTCTCACCCTCTCTCTCACCCTCCCTCCCACTCTTTTCTCACCTTCCCCCCTCTCTCCCCCTTCTTCCTTTCCTTCTCTCTGCCTCCTTCGTTCCCCTCTTCCCTCCTTCCTTCCCTCTCTCTCTCCCTCTCCCACCCTCCCCAATTTCACTCCCCTCCACATCCACCATCTACCTACCTTCCCCCAGTCATCTAGCCCTCCCCCCTCCCTCTCTACACCTCCCCCCCCCCTCGCCCCGCCCGACTCCCCCAGGGAAACAGAACGTAGAGACCAGAGGCGGATGTCAGCTGAGGATGTCCGGTAGGGGGGGTGTGGATGAAAGGGGGAGGTGGAGATGGGTGGGAGGGTAGTAAGATGGAGTGAGGGAGGAGGGGAGTGGGGGGAGGTGGAGGTGGGTGGAGTAAGTGGAGTGAGGGGGGAGGGGAGGGTGTAAAGAAGTAGGAGAGAGGGAGAGAGTAGGATGAGTGAGAGGGTGGGTGAGGTGGAGTGAGCGGGGGGGAGGGTTGGAGTGATTGGAGAGGTGGGGGATTAGAAGGAGTTGGAGGGTGGAGGGAATAAAATGGAGTGAAGGGGAATAGGGAGAGACATAGGTAAAAGAATGAATGAAATGGAAACTGGAAAATGTTGGAGAAAGGGGGAAGCAGAGAGATATGAAGGAGAATAGGAAAGATAAAAGGAGGATACGAGAAAAACGAAGAGGATGAAGAAGAGGAGATGCTAATAACCCCAAGGGAATAATAGAGCAACAGATAAAGAAAACGCCTGATGAATAAAAGTTGGAAAGAGAGATGAAAACGAAAAAAGAAACAGACGGCAGAGGGTAGAAAGGAAGGAAAGGAGAAATGGGGTATGGATAATGGTGATGATGATGATTAAAATTTAAGATAACAGTTACTCCTTTAATCAACAACAATAACAACGATAATTGTAACGTAATAATGCTAATTATAGTATCAATTATAAAAAAGAGAGTAATGCTAATGGTAATAACAATAATAATGTTAACAATAAAAATGATAATAATGTAATAATAATCATGACGATGATGATAATGATAATAACAACAATAATAATAATGACAATGATAATGATAAGAATAACGATCTTGATAATAACAGTAATGATGATAATAACTGTAACAACAATAATAGTGATAATGATAATGATGATGATGATAATAATAATAATGATAATCATAATAATGGTAACAATGGTAATGATGATGATGGGGAATGATAATGATAATGATAATAACAATAACAATAATAGTAATAATTATTATTACTATCATAATTATTATAATATTGATAATGACGATGATGATGATAATGTTATAATAATGATATAATATGATATAATAATAATAATAGTAATAATAATAATAATGATAATAATAATAATAATGGTAACAATGGTAATGAAAACGATAATGATACTGATAATAACAATAAAAAATAGTAATAATAATAACTATCATTATTATCATAATTATACTAATAATAGCAACGATAATGATATTAATAACAATAATAATAACATAAATGATCATAACAATAATGATAATAATTATAGTAATAACAATAATAATAACGATTATGATAATAAAAATGATAATGACGATAATAGTAATAATAAAAATAATAGTAATCAAAATGATAATAATAATAATGATACTACTACTACTATACAAGTAGAAGTCACAATAATAATGATAATAATTACCCTAATAATGATGACAACTCGCCATATTGGTATCATAAATATCAATTACAAAAAAAAAAGAAACTACAGCAATAATAATTAATAACTAGGGAGTGGCACCTCGGGAGAAACTCGATAGAAGTGCAGGCAGAAACACGGCTAATTGTTGGAACATATGTATGGCACGAGACCAGATGTACGGCTTTTGAAAGTCTATCGTGGAGGCGAATGCTTGCATAGATGTGGGTGAGGTTGTGGTGGGTGGAGTAAGTGTGTGTGGGGGGGGGGGGTGGGGTGTGGGCGTGTGTGTGTGTGTGTGTGTGTGTGTGTGTGTGTGTGTGTGTGTGTGTGTTGTGTGTGTTGTGTGTGTGTGTGTGTGTGTGTTGTGTGTGTGCGTGTGCGTGTGCGTGTGCGTGTGCGTGTGCGTGTGCGTACATGGCGTGGTTTATAGTGTGTGCGTATATACATGCACGTGTGTGTGTGCGTGTACATGTACGTGCTCGTGTGTATTTCTATCCGTACACCTACGTGGGTGTGGAAAAAAAGATCCAAACAAACCTAAGCAAAACCAATAATTCGAAAACTCAGACAAACCCAAACACAAAATAAAACGAACACATCGCCAACCAGAGAGAAAGAGACGGAGAGAGAACATCCATTCGGAAAACACACAACTCGTTAATTGTATAGTTTGACACGGTTGATGGACATATGGGGTAGGGGAAGGGGGTTGGGGGGGGGGGAGTGGGGGGGGGCGAAGCAGTCGGATGTGGTGGACGCGTGGTCGTGGTGGATGTCGGTCGGGCGGAGGGAAGAGGAGGGAAGAGGAGGAGAGAAGGGTGGAAGGAAGAGAAGGGATGCGTGGAAGGAAGAAACGGGATGCGTGGAAGGAAGAGGACGGATAGGGGAGGGAAGAGGAGGGAAGGATGGAGGAATGAGGGAGGGAAGAGGAGGAAGGGTGAAGGGATGGGTGAAGAAGGAAGGAAGGGTGGAGGGAAGAAGAGGGATGGGTGGAGGGAAGAGGGCTAAGGGGGGAAAAGAATGAGGGAAATAAGAGAAGGATGGAGGAAAGAGAAAAAAGGAGAGAAGAGGAGCAAGGGAATCAAGGGAGGGAGGGTAAGAGAGAAAGGAAGGGATAAGGGGCAAAGACAGGTAAGAGGGGAGAGATGAGAAAGAAGGGGAATAAATTGAAAAAGGGGGGGGTGAAGGAAGGATAGGGAAGGGAGGGAAAGAGGGGAGTGGGACAGGGGAGGAAGGGTGAGATAAGAGTCTAGGAAGGAATGGAAAGAAGAGGAAAAAAAGTTCAAAGAGGAAGGCAAGGATAGGGAAATAAGGGAGGAAAAAGGGGAGGAAAAGACCAAGGAAGGAGTGAAAAAGGGAGCAGGAAAGGAGTAAAGAAAAGAAGGAAATGAGATAAAGGAGTGAGGAAAGAGTAATAAAAGAAGGAAGAGGGAAGAAAACACAGAGAAAGAGAAAATGAAGGAGAAGACGGAGGGAGAAAAGGCGATTAAAGGAAAAATCGGATGAATGAACGAAAAAAAGAAAAAAGACGAGGAGAAAGTGAAAAAAAGAAAAAAAGAGAAGGAAGAAGGAAAACGAATTAGGACAATAAAGTAAATAAAGTAACGATGAAAGGGACGCGTGAGGAAAGAAAAGAAAAAAAGGCAAGAGAGGAAGAGGGAGTTAACAGGAAGGAAGCAGGAGGTCCACTTCCTTCACGGTCTGACTGCTGTTGAAGGAAGCCCTGGCAAGACACGCGGGGGGGGTAGTGGGACAGATAGGGGGGGAGGGGGAGAAAAGCGGCGAAGGAGGAGGGGAAGAAGTGAAAACTGCTCTGTGTGTGTGTGTGTGTGTTTGCTTGCGCGTTTTGTTTGTGTTGTATTCAGAGGCATGTGAGATTTTGTAGAACGAAGAGGCAGAGGGAGAGGAGGAGAGAGAGTATAGTTCGGAGAGAGAGAGAGAGAGAGAGAGAGAGAGAAAGAGAGAGAGAGAGAGAAGAGAGAGAGAGAGAGAGAGAAAGAGAGAGAGGGAAGAAGTGGGAGGAGAGAGAGAGAGAGAGACGAGAGAGAGGAGAGAGAGAGAGAGAACGAGAGAGAGCGAGACGAGAGAGTGAGAGAGGAAGAGAGAGAGAAGGAGAGAGAGAAGAGAGAGGAGAGTGAGTGTGAGAGGGAGGAGAGAGAGAGAAAGGAGAAGGAGAGCGAGAAAAAATGGGCAGAGAGAGAGAGAGAGAGAGAGAGAGAGAGAGAGAGAGAAGAGAGAGAGAGAGAGAAGAGAGGAGAGAGAGACGAGAGAGAGAGAGAGAGAGAGAGAGAGAGAGAGAGAGAGAGACAGAGAGAGAGAAGAGAGAGAGGAGAGAAAGAGAGAAAGAAAGAAAGAAAGAGAAATAGAGAGGAAGAGAGAGAGAAAGAGAGAGAAAGTTAGTTAATAAGAGGTTAGAATAAGGGCGGGGTGAGCAAAGTGAGACAGGCTGGACTAACAGAACAGAGGTGACAGTGACTTGCCATCTTCTGTTTACCCGTACTCTCACTAGAGGAGGAAACAAACACGAGATTATTAAGAAAATACTATAAATCCGTAAAGTCATTTTCTACACACGACGGAGCAGGGTGTTGATACTAGACGTGAAAACAACAAAGTAGTGTAAACAAACAGAAAGCGCTTATCCTCTTTGTAGTTTGGAACTTTCTCTGTGTTCAAAAGTAGATTTCCTTTTCTTACTTGACACCAAATCCAACTTATGATAAAAAAAAGAGTCAAGCAACAGCATTACTGTCTTTTAACGCATAACGTGGAAGACACCAAGGTCGTTGGGTGTAGCGACCGAAGCTCCACCTAAATATTTTTTTTTTTTTTTTTTAAATAATGCAGAACACCCATCGATTGTTATATAAAAAAAAACTTTCAAGAAAATAATTCAGATAAAATACCCCATCGAACGCAATCGTAAATCCACAAGGCCTCCAGCGAATTCCTCTTCATTCAAAACACGATCAGCCGCAAAAGTACCCCGAACGACAGTGATTTCCCTTCCCGACTCTTCCAACATTGACCACGTGATTTCCCCCTATAATAACAAGCAAACGACATCGAGTACTACAAAACCGCAAAAATGGCAGAAGCAGTCGATTCCGGCCGCAATCTGACCAGGTCCGTGACTCATGTAATAGCTCGGGTCGACCGCCATTAGTTCGGGTAGCCACGGCCGACAAACCGTAGGACCAGAGAGGGTGGTATTGTCCGAGAGAGAGAGAGAGAGAGAGAGAGAGGGAGCGAGTTAATGACCAGGAGTTATGATCCGGGCATGGCGGCGAGAGAAGAAAAGGATATCCTGTACTAAAACGCTTTTTTGGGAGGGGGTCGGAAAATGATATTCACTGTGATACTTATTTCTTTTCTTTTTTTTGTCTCGGTCTATTTGTCTGTCTCTCTTCCTGTCTGTCTGTCTGTCTGTCTGACTCTGTCTGTCTCACCCTCACTCTTCCTCTCATCCTCACCCTCACTTCCTTTCTCTCATCGGCCTACCCTTCTTTTTCTCACCTATCTCATCTCTTTTTCCATCTCACCCTTTTCCTCCACATTATTCCACTCGCCGCCTTTCTTTCAATTCATTCTTCCCTCTCTCTGCACCTCCCTATGTCTCTAATCTTCACCCACCCATCTCCCTTTCTTATTCTTCCCTCTCTCTGCACCTCCCTGTCTCTAATCCTCACCCACCCATCTCCCTTTCCCTTCAGACAAACACAGCCACGAACCAAATGGGTTATCGCTCGCTCCAGAGCACGCGGCTTCCCCCTTTGAGCCCTACATAGGTCCCGTGATCGAACGATCTCAGTGCCGAGGGACCTGTGACGAGCATTCAAGCGCGAGGAATTTTATATCTTCTCGATTGCGATATTCCTAGTTGGCAACCGTCATGGCGATTTTTTTTCATTATGCAAGATATGCTTGTCGATTAATTTCATTTTCCTACTAATGCACACTGATGGAAAGATATTTAGCTGTATGTTCGTTTATTTTTTAGTCTTATTGGCTGTATGTGTTTGTGTGTTAAACATTTCACACCCTACTTACGAGTGGCGTTGAAGTTAATCATAACAGTTATTCCCCTCCTCCTTATCCCCCTGTTTTCAATTCTTGCTCATCTTCTCCCTCCTCCTTCCATCTCCACCTTCCCCTCCCTCTTTTCTTCCTCCTCTCCATCCCTCTCCTCCCCTTTCTCCACCTCCACCTCTTTCCCCTCCCTCCCTTCTTCTTCCCCTCTCCCTTCCTCCGCGTCCCTACCCTTCACCTCCACCTTTTCCCCCTCCCTTCTTGCTTCCTCTCTCTCGCCTTCTCTCACCCTCTTTCTCCTCCACCTCCAACTTCTTCCCCTTCCTTCTTTCTTTTCCCTCTCCCCTCCTCTCCACCTCTACCTTCTTCCCCTCCCTCCTTTCTCGCCCCCTCTACCTCTTCCTCTGCCTCACCCTCCTCCACCTGCACCTTATTCCCCTCCCTCATTGCTTCCTCTCCTCGCCTTTCTTTACCCTTTTCCACCTTTTTTCCCCTCACTCCATTCTTCCTTTCTTCCTCTCCCTCGCCCTCCTCCACCCCCTCCCTTCTTCCCCTCCCTCCTTTCTTCCCTCTCCCTCGCCCTCCTCCCTTCTTCCCCTCCCTTCTTTCTTCCTCTTCCTCTCCCTCGCCCTCCTCCACCTTCTTCCCCTCCCTCCTTTCTTCCTCTCCCTCGCCCTCCTCCACCTCCCCCATCTTTCCCCTCCCTCCTTGCTTCCTCCCCTCGCCTTACCCTACCCTTTACCACCTTTTTCCCCTCCCTCCATTTTTCCTTACCCTCGCCTTCCTCCACCTTTTCCCCTCCCTCCTTTCTTCCTCTTCCTCCTCCTCCCACCATCTTCCCCTCCCTCGCCCTCCCCTCCACCTCCCCCATCTTCCCCCTCCCTCCTTTCTTACACCCCCTCCCTTCCCCTCCCTTCCCCACCAAAATGCTTGCAGCCGCCGCTGTGATCCCCTAATGACGCCCCGCTGTTTGCGAAGGTCACGAGGTGCTCCGAGTATTTGGTCTGCGTGCGAGCCTCATATCTCGCCGACATTATGTATCGTATCTGTTTTATTATCGGCCATTTTGCTTTGTTATCGCCTTTATATTTTTCCTCGTGTCGCGCTGGGAGGTTTATCAGGGACCGCATATTCTTTTGCTGCATTTTTGGCATGCACAAAGGAGGTAAAGAGAAAAGTGTATATATATAAGTATATATATATATATAATATATATATATATATATATATATATATATATATATATATATATATATGTATATGTATATAATTTATATATTATATGTATATATATACATATATACATTATACGTTTACACTCGTACATATATATCTATCTATACATCATTATCTATCTATCTATCTATCTATATATATATATATATACATACACATCTATTCTTACCTTCTCTTCACATCCATTTATATCTATCCGTCTATTAATCTATCTATCCATCCACCACTCTCTATCCATACCATCTACTCATCTGTGGATCAGTATAATCAGTGGAGTATAATTGTGGAGTATGCATCTGTCCAAAGAAAGGAAAAGGCATTGACTGAGGACCGTCGCAGGTGGCCAGAAATGTTCAGTCGAGGTTATAAGATGTAGCACATTTTTTTCGCCGCGTCTTCTGCGTATGATAATGTTTATAAACACAAACAGACAAACAGATGAAAAGAAAATATAGATGCAGACGGCTGCGTGGATAGATGGATATACAGATACAGATATAGATACACACACACACACACACACACACACACACACACACACACACACACACACACACATATATATATATATATATATATATATATATATAATATATATATATATATATATATATATATATATGTATGTATGTATGTATGTATGTACATATGTGTGTGTGTGAAAAAGAAAGCCACTATAATAAATACTGAGGCAAATAACCAAAATGGATTATGTAGTGGCAGAGAGACAATACCCGGGGGGGGGGGTAAGTTAATGTCTACGGAAGGCTTTGCTTAATAACGATGAATAGCCCCATTGAACAGCACTCACACACATGTACACATATATACACACACACGCATGCACACACACATACACACTCGTACGCACGCAAGCGCACACACACACATACATATATATTTTTTATACACAGGCACATCCATATATATATATATATATAATATATATATATATATATATATATATATATATATATATATATATATATATTATGTTATATATAGACAGATAGATAGGCAGATAGATAAATATAAATGTATATATATATATATATTATTTTTTTTTTTAATTATTATATTATATAGACAGATAGATAAATATATAGACACACACACACACACACACACACACACACACACACATATATATAATATATATATATATATATATATATATATATATTATATATATATATATATATGTGTGTGTGTGTGTGTGTGTGTGTGTGTGTGTGTGTGTGTGTGGTGTGTGTGTGTGTGTGTGTGGTGTGTGTGCGTGTGTGTGTGTGTGTGTGTGTGTGTGTGCGTGTGTGTGTGTGTGTGTGTGTGTGTGTGTGTGTGTGTGTGTGTGTGTGTGTGCATGTGTGTGTTGTGTTGTGTGTGTGTTGTGTGTGTGTGTGTGTGTGTGTGTGTGTGTGTGTTGTGTGTTGTGTGTGTGTGTGTGTGTGTGTGTGTGTGTGTGTGTGTGTGTGTGTTGTGTGTGTGCTGTGTGTGTGTGTGTGTGTGTGTGTGTGTGTGTGTTGTGTGTGTGTGTGTGTGTGTGTGTGTGTGTTGTGTGTGTGTGTGTGTGTGTATGTGTGTGTGTGTGTGTGTGTGTGTGTGTGTGTGTGTGTGTGTGTGTGTGTGTGTGTGTGTGTGTGTGTGTGTGTGTGTGTGTGTGTGTGTGTGTGTGGTGTGTGTGTGTGTGTGTGTGTGTGTGTGTGTATGTGTGTGTGTGTGTGTGTGTGTGTGTGTGGTGTGATGTGTGGTGTGTGTGTGTGTGTGTGTGTGTGTGTGTGTTGTGTGTCGTGTGTCTCGGCAGCGAAAGTAGAGGGACAGCCGAGAGGGCAGCCGCGAGAGGGAGAGCGAGAAAGAGCGAGATAAAGCGAGAAGCGACATTACCCCGGGCGAGCCAAAGGGCCCGTCCCCAAGGCCGCCGCCGTAAAAGCCACACAAATACCAATAAATCTTCTTACTTAACATTTTATTTCCATTCCATTTTACATAAAAGAATTACAGCC
>NW_020868840.1:621911-629411 GCF_003789085.1 Penaeus vannamei
AAGGGTGAAACGAAGAATTAAGAACCAATTATACTCGTAGTCATTTAATTATCATTTCTCTTCACTGTTCACGGTTTCGTCGATCAACGTTCCTCCGGCCGACTTCTCTCGCCGTGACGCTCGCCCCGAGACTCGGACTTCCGGAATCGCCGTCTTGCCCAGCGCCTTCATTCCGCCTCGACGAGCATCTCGGTCAATCGCCATATATATGTAAGTAGAGACACCACGCACACGCACACGCACCACGCACACACACACACACACACACACACACACACACACACACACACACACACACACACACACACACACACACACACACACACACACACACACACCACACACACACACACACACACAGACTCGTAGACACTTTCATACGAGGTCTAAATAAGTATTCTAAATACTTATATAAACCTTGATCTCACAGACATTCGAAAAGATGACGCACACACTCGCAACGGCACACTTACACACATACTCTAATAGATGGAGTGAGTGAGTGAGAGAAAGAGAGAGAGAAAATAGGCAAGAGAGAAATAGAGAGAAAGAGATAGATAGACACAGATAGGAGAAGGATAGAAAAAAAAGAGAGTGAAGGGAGAGAAATAATAGAAATATAGATTAGGATAGATAAGATTCCAACCCTAGGGCAAGAAGCAAGATTCCCCGCCATCCCCCTCCCTCCGCTTCCTTCCTTCCTTTCCTTCCGCATCCTCCTCTCCTCCTCCTCCTCCGCCGAGCCGAGGACGACTGCGGGCATCTCGGTCGTCGCGCTGAACTTCATCAACCGCATTCTCCTCCATGATAACCGCCGGTGGTTTCGTCGTAAGGCTCTTTGCGCGGCGAATCAGCGTTCGTATTCTCGTTGATGGACTTGAGGGTTTCGCTCGCTTGGTTCGCCTGCGGCTTATCCCCTTTTAAACGAAAGGAGGAAGCTGGTCGTCTCCGGGCAGATTAAAACACACGACGGCAAATTACCAAGCATGGTCACGAGAGAGGACGAGGAGAGTCAGATAGGAGAGAAACGAAAGAGAGGAGCAGGAAGAGGGAGAGGGCAGGGAGCAGCGGAGAGGAAGAGAGAGAGGGGAAGCAAGAGAGATCGAGATGGGAGGGAAAGGAGCAGAGAGGGAGGAGAGGAGACGGAGGGGCAAGAAGAGGAGAGATAGGGACGAACGGGAAGAGCGAGAGAGGACGAGGAGGGGAGAGGGGAGAGTGAGAGGCCAGACGAGGAGAGGACAGAGGGAGAGAGGTAGATTCAAGCATGAGAGAGAACGGGGAGAGGGAGAGGGAGAGTGAAGGAGAAGGGGCGGTCGAATTGTCACTCTGCCCAATATACTGACCAGGGAGAGGAGAGGAGCAGAGAGAGAGAAGAGAGCAGAAGACGAGGGAGATGGGAGACGAGCAGCAGAGAGAGAGACAGAGAGAGAGCAGAGAGGAGATGAAGAGAGGAGAGACAGAGAGAGGAAAGCAGAGGAGGAGAGTGAGATGAGAGGTAAGAGAGGGGGTGAGAGGAAGAAGGAGGCGGAGAGGGGGGAGAGGAGAAAGGAGAGGAGGTAGAGAGGATAGAAAAAGAATGAAGAGAGAGAGGATAGAAGAGAGAGGCAGAGAGGAGAGGAGAGAGAGAGAGAGAGAGAGAGAGAGAGAGAAGAGAGGATGAGAGAGAGAAGAGAGAGAGCAAGAGAGAGAGAGAGAGAGAGTGGGGAGGGAGGGAGAGGAGAGGAGAGAGAGAGGGAGGGAGAGGCAGAGAGAGAGAAGAGGGAGAGAGAGAGAGGAGAGAGAGGAGAGAGCTGAGAGAGAGAGAGAGAGGAGAGAGAGAAGAGGAGAGAGAAGAGAGAGAGAGAGAGGAGAAGTGGGACCGGAAAGAGAGAGAGGAGAGGGAGAGGGAGGAGGAAGAGGGAGGAGGGAGGGACGGGGAGAGGAAGAGGGAAGAGGGAGGGAGAGGAGAAGAGGGAGAGGGAGAGGCATGGAGGAGGGAGAGAGGGAGAGTGGAGAGGGAGAGGGAGAGGGGAGAGAGAGGACGAGAGGATAGAGAAGGAGAGAGAGAGAGAGGAGATGGGAAGAGGAGGAGGGACAGGGAGAGAGGAGAGGGAGAGAGAGGGGAGAGAGCAGGAGGGAGGGAGGGAGGGAGGGAGGAGGAGAGGAGCAGGAGAGAGAGAGAGAGAGCGAGAGAGAGAGAGAGAGGAGAGAAGAGAGAGAGAGAGAGAGAGAGAGAGAGAGGCGAGAGTGGGACGAAAGAGAGAGGAGAGGAGAGGGAGAGGAAGAGGGAGGAGGAGAGGAGAGAGGAAGAGGGAGGGAGGGAGGAGAGGAGATGGAGAGGAGGGAGAGAGGGAGGAGAGAGAGAGAGGAGAGGAGAGAGGGAGAGATGAGAGAGAGAGAGAGAGGGAAGAGGGAGAGAGGGAGAGGGAGAGAGGGAGAGGGGAGAGATGGAGAGGGAGAGGGAGAGGGAGAGGGAGAGGGAGAGGGAGAGCAGAGGAGAGGAGGAGAGGGAGAGGAGAGGGAGAGAGAGAGAAGAGAGGAGAGAGAGAGAGAGAGAGAGAGAGAGAGAGAGAAGAGAGAGAGAGAGAGAGAGAGAGAGAGAGAGAGAGAGAGAGAGAGAGAGAGAGAGAAGAGAAGAGGAGAGAGAGATGCCTTTGATCCCGACAGTCGTGTACTCGCAGCCTTCCTTCGTTCCGCTTTTAGGAATTCCGGGTTTGGAGCGTTTCGTTCTTTCCCTGGGTTAAATCTCTCTCTCTCTCTCATCTCTCTCTTTTCTCTCTCTCCCTCTACCTTCTCTCTCTCTCTTCTCTCTATCTCTCTCTCTCTCTCTCTCTCCTCTCTTCTCTCTCTCTCTTTCGCTCCGCCCTCTAGGAATTCCGGGGTTGGAGCGGTTACCAGAGCAAGACCCGCAGATCGCCGGGCAGCGAAGGTCCCCGCAGGCGGCCGTCACGCTTTCTTTGCTCTTGTTCCGCCTCCTGCCGTGACAGCGAGAGTGCTCCGCTTGCAGGTGACAGGCTGACGAGCTTTGGGCGATTTTAGCTTGCGGGAAATTTCAATCGCTGAAATCACTCCATCTATTTCAATTTAGAGAACTCGAAAACTACTGAAAGACAGGAAACGGGTTGACACAGTTGCCAAACGAAATCAGCCTTTATTTTTTCAGAAACGCGGGAATCTTCAATTCTTTTAGTCCATTCCTCTTTTCTTCGGACGCATCCAGCATCCTCTTCTAATGCCTTCCGTATCTAATTACGCTTCAAGCTGTCTCGCTGACCTCGGCTGACCTCACGTCTCCTCGTTGAAACCTCTGTTGTTCGAGCGAGCCACCTCCGCGGGGCATCACGCCCTCGCCTTATCTGCTGACTCTCCGGCCCTGACCTTCTCCCGGGGCTCGTCCACCGTGGGCGTCTGGCTTTACTTCTCCTACTCTCATATTTATCTACCTATCTCTATTTCTCTATCTCTCTATCACTCTCCCTTTCTTTGACTCACCCTTTTTCTCTTTCTCTTTGGCTTGGTTGTTTTTGTCTTTATCTCAATCTCTATCTCTGTCTCTGGCTCGTTCCCAGCCTCTCTATCTCTGCCTGTCTTTTCTGACTGACTCTCTCTCTCTCTCTCTCTCTCTCTCTCTCTCTCTCTCTCTCTCTCTCTCTCCTCTCTCTCTCTCTCTCTCTCTCTCTCTCTCTCTCTCTCTCTCTCTCTCACTGTTTCACGCACACACATGTACACACAAATATAAATACCATCCTAAGCACATACTTCGTCTCTCTCCTGAACATACAAAAACCTCATTCTTGGCTGGTAATGACCCCCCATACACACACACACACACACACACACACACACACAATCTCTCTCACACACATACACAATCTCTCTCTCTCACACACACACACAATCACACACAGACACAGACACACACAATCTCACACTCACACACACACAATCTCTCTCACACACACACACACAATCTCTCTCACACACAGACACACACAAACACAAACACACGCAATTCCACACACTCACATAATCACACACAAACACACACACACTTTAAAAGACCTACGTCCTGCCTTGGTCCTCACGTACAGGTCGTAATTCACACACAGAGCTTCTCAGCGCCGGCAAAAGCACGCAAGCACTACTTTGCGTCTTTCTTCCCCTTGGGGTGTGTGGGAATTTAAAAGCAGACAGAGTGAGAGAGACATAACAAGATACAGATTGAGAGAGAGAGAGAGAGGGAGAGGAGAGAGGAGGGAGGGAAGAGGGTGAGGGGACGCGAGGGTGATGAGGGAGAGGAAGAGGGTGAGGGAGAGGGAGAGGAGAGGGAGAGGGGAGAGGATGAGGGAGAGGGAGAGGATGAGGGAGGAGGGAGGGAAGGGAGGGAGGGAGGGAGGGAGGGAGGGAGGAGGGAGAGAGAGAGAGAGAGAGAGAGAGAGAGAGAGAGAGAGAGAGAGAGAGAGAGAAGAGAGAGAGAGAAGAGAGAGAGAGAGAGAGAGAGAGAGAGACAGACAGACAGACAAAGAGAGAGAAACAGTAAAGGAAGAAGTAAAAAAAATCCAATCCCGTCACGTTACGAAACTTTCTACACCATAAAGCAGACAATAATCAAACCAATCAAAAAAAAAAAAAAAAAAAATAAATAAATAAAAAGAGAACTTACGTATTCCAAGCGATCCGACGGCGCCACGTCTCGGTGCTGCAGAATCTGTCGAACAAAGAAAAAAAAAAAAGAATCGAATTTCAGACCAAAGGCCAGCCGAGTGTGAAGCAAAACAAAGGTCCCATCAACAACGCAAGCGCGGGCTGAAGGTTAACGCCATCATAACTCGGTAACATCCTTGAGAACAATATGACATTATGTAACGACGAGTTCCTCACGCGCCCCCCACGAGAGGCTCTCCTGTTGGATACGCCGTCACACCCAGAGGCTTGTGGAAAAGGGGAAAACAGACAGAAAACTTGGAAATTTGGCATAAAATAAACAGGAAAGGATATAAAAGACAGAAAATTTGGAAACTTGGCATAAAATAAACAGGAAAGGATAGTAAAGACAGAAAACTTGAAAAACTTGGAATATGGAAACTTAACACAAAATAAACAGGAAACTATAGTAAAGACAGAAAACTTTTTTACTTGCTGACATAAAATAAACAGGGAAGGATATAATAGTCAGAAAACTTGGAAACTTGACATGAAATAAACAGGAAACGATATAAAAGACAGAAAACTTGATATAAAAACAAAACTTGACAAAATAAATAAAATTTTATATCTAATAAATAAAACGACATAAAACAAACAAAAAACATAAAATAAAAAAAATGATATAAAAAACAAATATTGACATATAAAAAATCCAGAAAACACGAAACGAAAAAAGCTCTCGACGTAAAAAAAAAAAAAAACACCGAACATAAAAATAAAAAAAAATCGCGAAAAGAAATAATCCCTCACCACCATGGAGTGAACACGTAGCCACGGCCCGAACGCAAAAGCGGAAAAGTGCTATCAGGTCGGAAATAAATCTTACAGCAATCTAATCTCCTGAAGCGCTGCAGACACTTCGGTCAGACCGTGGCCGATATTGGAACTGACTGAAACTGATAAACAAGATGTCATTACTTATGGAGATAGAAAGAGCGAGGAAAAACTAAAAGAGAGTGAGAGAATGAGAGAGGGAGAGAGAGAGAGAGAGAGGAGAGAGGGAGAGGGAGAGGGAGAGGGAGAGGAGAGAGAGAGAGAGAGAGAGAGGAGAGAGAGAGGAGAGAGAGAGAGAGAGAGAGAGAGAGAGAGAGAGAGAGAGAGAGAGAGAGAGAGAGAGAGAGAGAGAGAGAGAGAGAGAGAGAGAGAGAGAGAGAGGAGAGAGAGAGAGAGAGAGAGAGAGAGAGAAGAGAGAGAAGAGAGAGAGAGAGAGGAGAGAAGAGAGAGAGAGAGAGAGAGAGAGAGAGAGAGAGAAGAGAAGAGAGGAGAGAGAGAGAGAGAGAGAGAGAGAGAGAGAGAGAGAGAGAGGAGAGAGAGAGAGAGAGAGAAAGAGAGAGAGAGAAAGAGAGAGAGAGAGAGAGAGAGAGAGAGAGAAAAAAGAGTAAAAAACAAAAAAATCACAGCATCGCCTCGAAATCCTCCCCCTGAGCCCCTTATCTGAGGGACGAACGTGGCAAGGGGGGAGGGGGGGCGCAGCAGGACCTCCCTCCTCTCCTCCTCTCCCTCCTCCTCCTCCTCCTCCTCCTCCTCCTCCTCTTCCTCGTCGACGTCGTCCTCCCCACATCCTGAAGACCTCCCGACCTCACCCGCTGCTTGCCTGATCCCTGATCCCCGCTCGCCTCATCTTGCAACGCCGTCCTGCTGGTTAAGGGGTGCTGGTGAGGGGGGAGGGGTAAGGAGGAAGGGAAGGGGGGGGGGACGCCGTTCATACCGCCGGCCGATGAAGACGTTGAAACCCGTCCTAAAGGATCTCGCTGGAGGCTTATTGTTCCTTTCGCGAAGTTGCAAGTCTTTCTCTTGATTGCTCATTCATCTCAGCCGCCATCTTTGTCTTCTTTCTTCTCCCCTTTCGTTTCAATATGATTTGCTCTCTTTTGTGCCGCTTATCATTATTTTTTATTTGTGTATTCTTTCATCAGAATCTCTCTCTCATCTCTCTTAATCATAACAATAGCGTTTAAACATTAGTATCATTACTAATTTTATGACGTTGTTTATCATTAGCGCGTCCTTTTCTAATATTACTTTTCATAAAAGTCCATCCCTATTGCCGTTCTTTTTAGAAGAATGATTTTCACAATGATTACGAAAAGTAGTTTATTATCGTGTTTATTATCACTTCGTAGGAACAGTCATCACACACATAGCAGTATCATTAACAGCGTTCCTTCCTGATACTGGCACTATCAGCATTACCTACATGATTCTCTTTTAATAATAATTTGAACGTTCTCATTTCTACTTTTCTCACCGCGGTAGTCATAATATCCCCAACAACTGGCTTTTATATCACCATTTTCAGCCCAGGAGGAGCTCGTTTCCGCAAAACTCGCAGGACCATTATAGCAACTCACATTACAGCAGTTAAATTTGAACTCCCTGCGATAATTTCTAGCAGATGTTGAAAGCAGTGGTCTTTAAAACACTAGCTGCAAGTCCCTGTCCCTCGTGCACTGGCTTTAGCGTGAAGCGTGAGGGCTATAACGGAAGAGTACAGGGAAGAGCAAGAGGACAGCGCCCGCAGCGTGGGCGTGGCGACCCGATAACATTGTCATGAGGAGACCAAGAATAGCCCTTTGTGAGGCGTGGTGATTCCAGAACAGGGTCTCTTTCTTTTAACTTCCCCTAACGAGTTTTTGGCTTGGGAAAAGAAATGTTTGAGCGCAGTAAAAAAAATATATTGGTGTGAAAAGGTTATTCTTAGTGTCCATAATGGTGCATTTTTTAAAAAGATATTCGGACTTATCTTTTATGCTTTGCGGAAAAGCTCAGTAAAGATGGACCTCGCTTGTAGTACGAGGGATGCTTAAAATACCT
>NW_020868840.1:634411-639411 GCF_003789085.1 Penaeus vannamei
CACCCCTCTCTCCCCCCTCTCTCTCTCTATGGCGGTGAAGGACCTAAAAAACAATTATGAATCATACTGAAACCTTTTGCGCTCAAGCGGTGGCTGTATGCGTGAGATAAATTAAACGCGCCGTCATCTCTGCGTGTCCATAAACCGTCCATAAATTATCCAGTCATAATTCATCATGCTGGTGTCTGCTCCTCTCTTGGGAAGTTCCTCCCTGCCCGCTTAATGCTGTTACGTAAAGCGACTTTCAATGAACTGCAATAACCCTTTAATTCCCCATTTGCCTTGCACGCTCGACGTCTCAGTTCTCGTCGTCCATTTGCTGCCATGAGATTTCAGATCCTGACTTGTTACAAAGCCGCTGGATCGAAAATGGGTAAAAAAAAAGTAACTTTCCTATGGAAGACGGTTGAAGAGGTAGTTCGAGCTTTTCAGATTCCCCCATTTGCCCTAACGCTCACATCTTAGTCTCGTCGCCCATTGCACCATTTTAGATTTCAGACAGAGGCAGAGATAAAGAGGAGACATAAATCCACTGTCACGATTTTCCACTGACTTCTTCCTCTCAAAACAAACCGTCAATTTCACAGTATTAAGTGTATAAAACAGCCACATTACCAGGTGTCACAACATGACAAAAATAATAAAAACCCTCAAAGGACTCGAACACTTCCAACACAGAATCCAACATAACCAAAGAAAACATGCCATCAAAACACAATAAGAAAACAAAACAAAACAAGAGATCCACATGACAATAATGCTCCGAGACGATCCGGCAAACCGTGAGAGACAGTTCAACCGAGGACATTGCACGGGTCGCATACCAAAGCATATCGGGGGAAGACTTGAATGACGGCTCCGACCGCACGTGACATACTGTGGGACTGGAGCCAAGGATACGACGTTTATTTTAGAGGAGATTGTGGCTGGTCATTTCCCACTCCTGATTCGATCTGTGGGAGATTTTGGGGGGATCTGGCGAGGAAGCGGGGAAGGGAAACACGGAGAGGAGAGGGAGAAGTTGGGGGAATAAGAAAAAGAGCGGGATGGAGGGAGGGAAAGAAGGAAAGGAACTGGGGAAGGAGGAGGAGGCAGGAAGGGAGAGGATATATATATTATATATATAATATATAATATATATATATATATATATATAATTTATGAATATAATATATATAATACACACACACACACGCCATATATATATGCATTATATATATATGTATATATACATATACATATATATATATATATATATATATATCTATATATATATAAATATATATATACATATATGCATATATATATATATTTATATATATATATATATATATATATATATATATAATTTATGTGTGTGTGTTGTGTGTGTGTGTGTGTGTGTGTGTGTGTGTGTGTGTGTGTGTGTGTGTGTGTGTGTGTGTGTGTGTGTGTGTATGTGTATAAATTGACATATACATAGACAAATAAGCAGACATATTGAGTTATGAATTATTACACATCACTTAAAGTCCTGGGATTTTCCAAGACACTCCGAATTTTCCATAGGAGTATCCTTTAAATTCGCTTAACAACTCTTTTAACCGAACCACTTCGTCCTCCCCCTCCTCCCCGCCCCACCCGCCCACATCCCTCTTCTCCTCTTTACCCCTCCTGCATAATCGGTCTTTTTTACCCTATTATACATTCCACCAACAAGTCATCACTTTCCACTGGCATTATAATGGAAGGACCCTCATAAAGGACGATTTCGATCAACTCATCCATCAGTGTTATGAGTTCCTCGCCCAAGGGATCGCCTGCCTTCGCCTGCCTCCGGTCGCCGCTTGAGATGGAGCCCATTGAAATCTATATGCATTTGCACATTTGTGCGTGGGTTTGTGTATTCATGACGGTATGTGTGTGCTTAATAAAAAAGATATATGCATATACGTACTTATATAAATACACCAACACACACACACACGTATATATATATATATATATATATATATATATATATATATATATATATATATATATATATAATATATATATATATATATATATATATATATATATATATATATATATGATGTATTTCTGTCTATCTGTCTATAAACACACACACGCATATATATGAATACAAACATAAATATATATACATATATATATACACATATACATACAGTATATATACATATAAACGTCAACAACCAGTTGATAAGAAATGACTTACAGCTAGCTATTTATCATGATCCGCCACAGACGGGGCAGCATTATTACATTACCGATGACTGATGGCGGGGCATGTTGGCTGTCAGTAATAACCACACCTTAACTATATAATGGTGATGAGTGCAGATAAAAAAAACCTACATGATCACCATCTCCAAGAATCGCTTGATACTACAACACGAGCTTCCCTTTTGTTTTTAAATAACTCGTGTTACTCTTTATATTCTACTGTGCATTAGACATAACGATCTCATAACAGTCGATAACGCCTTAAAATCTGCAACCGAAGTGATTTAAAACGGCGAGAAAGACCGAATATTGCCTCTTTTGGCGGGAAATTTGAACGTCAAAGCAGCGCCTCTGAAGCCACCGCGCGCTTCGGCAACACTGACCAGCCTTTTCCCTAACCACCAGACTGACGACCGGAAGCAGAGAAAATCAGCCTCGTTTAATATCTTGCGGTCAAATTACAGCCTAAATTAACCTCATGAGAGCTGATGGAAGAAGCTCATCATCGCGCCAAAGAGAAGATTAAAGGAAGAGGAGGCGGGGATGGGGGCCGGACTGCGGATTCTCATTCGCGAAAACATTGGCATACTTTGGCTCTTATTGGATACAGCATGGCTTGGAGGCGTGAGAGACAGGACTGGAAGATATATACATTTATATAAGAAAATAATGAGGTAAACTGGAGGATAACTTTAATCAAACGATCAACGAAAGCCATAACCTTAAATAATGCAAGCAAGTTGCCCAGTAAAAAAAAGCAAAATACAGAGAAACTGTAAAAAGTCCTTCCACGTAAGAATGCACGTTTCAAAATATACAACCTGAAGAAGTGAAAATACAAATAAACAATTCGACAATGAAAATACAGAGTGGGCAAAAACCCGTCCCACCCTCGCCGACCTACGACATTATTTCATGAAGTACAAGAGTGAGCACAAGTAGCCTACACCAGATGGGCGTTCCGTGCGTTTCCTTGACACACAAACAGAAATTATCCAATGCGACATTCCAGCATAACTGCAAATGCCGTAAAACCGTGAGAAACTTTGAGCTTATTATCACCTCTGTTGAAACGCGCGGCCTTGCAGAGGAGATAGGCCTACATAAGGGAGGAACGGAAGAAAGGGAAAACTATAACAATGCTGGAGGAAATGAGACAGCTGTAATCGCTAGAGCTGTATCATCGTCTGAGATTAGTATCGAAATCCAGTCCTTTCGGTACCAGTACAAAACAACAAACGATTTAACGCATATGATGTCTTTCCCTCTGGCCTTCGTCTCTCCTTAACATTGACAAGTGGTCTGTGATTGCATTCATTGTTGGTAATGATTGCAGACTGCTGGGAGGCGTGTCGCAGCCAAGACTATTATCAAGCAAGCCACAAAGGAGGCCAGCTCTTACTTCCCTCTCGAGGAAGCAATACAATAATCGAATTAGTCTCATCTGAAGGCTCGTCCTCGCCAAGAACGCCTCGACTCCCGAGCCGAGCAGACGCAGCCCCGGCCGCCGCAGAGTGTCCTCGGCGGTGCACTCGCCTTGCCATTGTTTTGTTGACAATAGGTGATGCAGCGAGCCGTCTAGACCTCCGCCGAAACCTTTCAGATAACCGCACACTCAAGACGTTGTGTAAGAAGTCTGCCCTTTGTGTTTCTCCGCGCAACGAAACGAGACATTATCAAGAGGCATCGGGACTCAAATGTATGGCTATACAGTAGGTATTGTCTATGGCAATTCGACCGGATACCATTAGGGTCTAGAAGAAATCATGACGATGATGAAAGATGATTGTGGTAAATTAATGGGGTGGGAGAGCAGACAAAGAACCGAGAACCACCATAGGACCACGGGGATGTCCTGAGTTGGCCGCGCTCTCTAAAAACAGGCTGCCCCGAGACTTAATTACGATACGAGGGGCCGAGACGTGTGGTTAGCTCAGATAAGGAAAGGTCCCGACGAAATGACCTTGACCCGTCCAAGCTCCAGGACTGCCATCTCCTTATTCTTCTATTTAACCTACCCGCCTTCATTCATCAACCCCCTTTCCCCATCCGTCCCTCACTTCCTCCATCCTCATCATTCCCCATCATCTTCCCCGCCCACGTCCCTCCGCCCTGACCTTCCCCCACCCACTCGCACACCTTCACTAGCCGCGTTTCTCCCGCATCCTCATCTCTCGCATGAAAGGGAAGCGTGTGTGTGTGTGTGTGGGGGGGGGGGGGGGGGAAGAGGCGCAGGGAAGGAGACATAATAGAAACCACAGCTTTCTTTGGATCCCCTTCAATCGCCTGTCAAATCATATCTTGACAATGACACGTGCAGTAAGTGGAACGACTTAATAAGGTTATATATACATCTCTTCCATCGCGAATGATAAATTTAATTGTCCTCGTTTTCGTACCCACTTATTACGGTCGATGCTAATGCCCTACACAACAATGGATAATGATAAAATGATTCTATTGCGCTGCAGCTGGTATTTCTCAGAGCCAGTTCCTGTGCATACCTGTTCGAGGCACTTGCAGCAAGACAGACACGCCTGACGCTCTCATTGTACAGTATGTATTAACTATTAAAGTTGGTGATGTCATGTCACAGAGGAGTGATTGTTCCTGACGTAACTATTGCATAAAGAAGCGTTAATTAATATCATCTGAACGGTGAAAGGGTTTCACGGAAAGCTAATTTACAATGCTACATTAAGTTATCATACTGACATAACTTTGATCATATTACTTATGCTGCTTAGGCTATATTCAAATACACACACACACAA
>NW_020868840.1:644411-646911 GCF_003789085.1 Penaeus vannamei
GGAAAGTTACTATTGTTAAAATATAGTGATAGGAGTAGTATACGAACGAAAGCGAAATGAATATTAAACAATGAATAATTAACACTCGCATAGATAATTATAACAGGATAATAGACTGATCACGTAACGAATTGGGAAACATGATGTAGCGGAAAACGTTGACATAAACTAAAAAAAAATGTGAAGACAAAAGTAATCGAAAGTTGTTGAAAACGATGAAAGATAATCGAGATCTTGGAATATAATATATATATATATATATGTAACAATAAAATGCAACAGCAAAAGTAACAGGATACAAATAGCAAAGGATGTAAATTTGTGTTTTATAAACCGTTAATTTCACGACGATAAGAAAAAAATGTGACAAAAACTTTTTGAAGGTTAAGAAGATTTAATGTCCTTGATAAAACGAATAAAAAGTTAACCACAATAAAAAAGCCGATAACGGTACATAGATATGTGATATAAGGCAATGGTGAAATGGCATGGTAAAGAAGGAAAAATTAAATGAATGAAAAGCTAACAAAACATACAATAACAGTAAGTAAAACTGTAGTAATGGCAGTGAGAGTAAAATTCCTTTCCCACGTGCTGCTGCCATCTGCATACATTAGCTTGTGAGACATTTAACTCCCCTTTATGAGAACTGAAATTATTCCATGGCAAAGTTTCATGGTACGTACATTTGCAGTAATCATGTCTTTTAATACTTTCTGTGCTAGGCCTACAATTATATAAGATAAGCTGTTTAATTCTCAAGTATCCTGTTTTTATATATAATCTATAGAGTATTGTTACTTATTGGTACACATAAACATTATACGCAAGCCGGTTTTGTGATGCGAAATAATACATGTAGATTATTATGCCTTCTAAACAAATCATCAAGCCTAACAAACACATTCAGTGGTTTTAATTACAGTAAATATCAAGATTCAATTTGAATATAATAAATGGATGCAATATTTATTAATGAAAGCTAATTGCTGCTAGTGGCCGATATAAATGCCCCCACGAAATACTGTAAATATATCATACACATTACACATTTCAGAATTATTTACAAATACAAAATGCATTAATTTGTTACATCATGTACATAATCGCAAAATATACTTTTCAAATACATTAACAACAGAAGACCCGATTATTAGCTCTCCACTTCCGGGATATTTGCGATGCAGGAGGAACAGCAGCAAAGCCAACACACGGAAAAGGAAGTTGCTCTCCTGAATTTCTAGAGCACGCCATCGCAAAATCTTACAAGTCACCTTCGTGATACAAAACGTTAAGTCGTTGGTATCGCAACCACGAATAGGTTTTCTCGCACTGTTTTCGTTGGTTAAAAAAAACACTTTTCTCTCTTTACTCTGGATCACGAATGGGCATCTAGTTTTGTGAAAACTAGCGGCGACGAGAAACGAACGTGGTTACCCTTCTAGAAAATAAAATATTGGTAGTAATGTTCCAATTGCACACACTTGGCACTTTTGTAATCCTATCCTATCTTATTTGAAAATACCAATATGATAAAGTGTCAACGATGCCTTCAGATAAAAATATATATATATAATTGTATGAAAGTCGTATGCACTCGGTATCCAGACGGAGAATTGATTCCTTGCGAGAAGAAAATTGCAAGAGAAAAGGAGGCAGCCTTCAATTTGTGTGGCCCGCTCTCTGTTTCTCCGGGCCTGTCACCACATTCTCTGCCCCCGTTACCCGCTTTTACCCTTCATTAACACGTGTTTTATACCTCGCTATTACTGATTTTACAGCCCAGTGTTAAACACACATCGTCAAGATAATCGGAAGACAAAAACTGATGTGAATAAAAAACAACCGTTCTGTCCGGTGGCGATGACTTTGTAGTAAGCTGTGTAGAATTTATTTTTTATTTATTCTAATTTATCATCTCTCGTATCGATTTTTTTTATCATTCACTGTTGCACTTGCCTCTTCCTTATATCAAAACATGTTTTTTTCTCTCAATATGTCTTCTGGAAAGGAAAATCTATAATACTTGTCTTGGGTTTTTATCCTAAACTGTTCCAACTATAATACTTGTCTTGGGTTTTATCCATAAACTGTTACTAAGATACCCTAGCTCCAAGTTGCAACTCACAGCTTTCAGATTAGCATCTCTTGCTGATGCGAAAACCGATCAATCGAAAATTGCTTTCCATAAGAACATAAGAAGATATTCAGACGCCATTAGGATTAAAGCTTGCGTGTGATTCGACAACATATTGCATATAACCTGTAAATGATCATATACACAAAAATGCACTTATCTCTCCCTGAAAGCTAATAAGCTGAGAAAGTAACTGGACAGAAATTAACGGTATTCCTTGTATCAGCCAGTCTGAGATTCCGAAGGCGCGATAGTAGAAGCCTCGAAAATGTTCATAATCACATGATCTATTTTTGCTTCCCTATAGCAGTCTTGTTATATTATCTGTCCATATATGTGATTCGTTTTTGTTCGGGTTTAAGA
>NW_020868840.1:676911-679411 GCF_003789085.1 Penaeus vannamei
CCCTTTGTGGTTACAGACATGTTGTATGAAAGGATGGTGCTCTGAGGAGCCTCTTGATGTGATATACTGCATTCTTTATAAGTATAATTAAGTTCTATCCCCATTTTCCTGATTCTCTCCTTTCTCCTTGTCCTACCATTTCCCATTTTTCTTTCTCTCCCTGCCCTTCTCTACCAGCATTTAATTAGATGTATATGTATGGTTTGCAGGTCTTGTAGCCCCTTCTTATACCCCCAGTTTAAAAAATCTGGGGACTATTAATAGAACTGCATCCATTTGCAAGATCAATAACCATATTGCTTTATTTTCACCCTAGGTAGATTGAAGAGTAGAAGAATGGCAGGCACTGACCGATGGCGTATTGCTGGACCAGAAAAAAGTTTTCCATATTCCTTACTGCAGCCAAAGGAAGATGCAGCATTTTTAAGAGAGGATAATATGCGCAGAGATGGACGCTCAGCAGTTGATCACAGACAATTATGTAGGTTGATGAATCACTGAACTTTTGTTTGTCATTTATTAGTTGAGGTTCTTTAGTTTGACTTGTGTAATACCAAATTATTATTAAATGTATTCTCTATCAGTATGATAAATTGACATCATAGGTTAAACAATAGTTAACCTACCATAGCCAGAAAAATGTTGTGTTCATTGCAGTATTGTTTTGTGAAAAATTGTCTGCATATAGAGGGCTCTGCAAGTGCTAATTCAAGGAGTCAATTTGTAGACTAAAGCTATTGATATGAATAATGTTTCTTTTTATATTATAAACATCATTATAGTGTTATCAACATTTTCAGTTTTTGTTTGATGTTGCCTTCCCTTGCTTTGCTCTACTTTGCTTTACTTTGATGTTTAAGAAATTAATTTTTTTTCTGTATATGTACGGTCTCCTTCACCTTTCAGCTTTACAAGTGTGTGAACTGCCTTTTATGATTTGTATCCAAAGCACATGCCAGTGCCAGAAGGTATACATGTATTTTGTATAGTAGAATGAGAATTAATGGTTCACACATTAACCCAATCATAATGTAAGCATACCATACTGATTGCAGGGTGCATGCAGATCCAGCTGCTCTCAAGAGAAAAAAAAGCATGGAACACATGAAATTACTCCAATCTCTGTTGGATGCAAATAATTTTTTTTTTCTGGTAATGATACTAAAATATGCTTTAAGCCTCTGTTTGAGGAACTATTTTTTCCTCAACAAATGCAACCAGTGTCAAAACAAGTTCCACAACGCAGGCTCTCAATCATGCATAACACAAAGATGTCATCCCAGTGTTAGGGATGGTCTACCATGACATGATAGGATGTCAGAGGGTGTCATCCCAGCAAAATTGGGTTAATAGTATCAACTAGTGAACTTAGAAATGAGAAACTGAAATTCAGCTATGATACTGATCTTGTTTAGAGAAATGTAAGTTGCTTTAACTTTCCTTTCAGTTATGAGTCTTGGCATTATTAGCCAGGCTAAAGGATCTTCATATGTGGAATGGGGAAACACAAAAGTTTGCTGTGGAGTGTATGGGCCTAAAGATGTGCAGAGAGGAAATGACTTCAAAATGTCATGTCAGGTTGGTGAATGTGGATTGTGGTTTTGCTTACATTTACCTTACCATTTTACTCTACATTGCTTTTACTCTGCATTATGCGTAGCAACTTTTCTCTTTTGTATCATCATAACAGTGCTTCATATTATGGGCATACCATATTGTTACTACTGAGAAGTATGTTTCATAGCTAGTAATATATTTGATATGTTAAGCCAATGATAACATGATAAAAACATCTGAGATTGGAATGTAATGTTTCTGTTAATTGTGGTCAGGATTAGATGAAGCCTTAAGTGGGCACAATTTGATAAATGTCATAAAGGTTACAGTGAGGGGGCATTCTACATTCCCCACTACTCTTTTTGTCATCAAATTTCTTCCTGTTATTTAGCAAAGATGGGAAGAAGTTTGGCTTCTTTAGCAGCAAATTAGAAGCTTGTGAACCCTAATAGAAATCATTACATATGCCTCTGTATATCATTCCCAGAATTCATATTTAGTCCTTATATGATAATATCAATGATTTTGGTATTTAAGCTTTCTAGTTAAAGTTCCATGGGTTAATTTTTTTTTTATAGAAATTTCAGTTATTATAGTACAAATACTTGTAATGGCTTTCATAATACATTCAACAGTCTCATAAACTTTTCATTTTCTTTTTTGTAGGTTGTATGTGAGGTGAAAATGGCCCCATTTTCTTGTCCAGTCAGAAAACCTCCGCAGCCTGACAGACAGCAGAAAGAAATGAGCAGGCAGTTGAAAGAGGCATTAGAAACTGTTATTATTTTGGTAAGTAAATGCAAGAATTTTCTTTCTATTTTGGATTCTTTAAAGTAGAGAAACTGGTAGGTCTCAGTAAGTACCAGAAATTAACTTCAGCGAAGGAGTTACTCGCTTGTGAGTTTTTTTTTTAAGTCAAGAAGCAATACATATATTTACACAT
>NW_020868840.1:696911-709411 GCF_003789085.1 Penaeus vannamei
GTGAATAGCCAGCTGGAAACTTTTTCAGATAATGCTATGCAGTCTGAATGTCCCTGGCTAGCTACCGAAATCACCATTGGAAGGGTGCATCAGAGAAGCCTTCTCTGATAAAATACATGGGTATATACACATCACCTATATTACAGATAATATGCCCCATGTGATGAAAAATTATCACATGTAAAGTACATATTAATCCATGTCTCAATTATATGATGTCAGGTTAAGACACACTTCTTGGATGCACCACACATGATAACAATGGACACTTGCAGACAATATTATTGCATAGTTTAACAACCAGTAGAGACTTTGTCCCTTTGCATAGTTCGTTACACAAGATAGAGATGTGGTGGGAGAGGGGATATTGCTCTTTATATATTCAGTTTATCCAAGAGACTGAAGCTAATCACTAGAGGATAAAAATTTAATGAACAAAAAATCTCTTTTCATTTGCCTTAGGATACTATGTGTGTGTTTACCTATAAATCATATGGATGTATGGAGGGATGTACATATATGAATACATCTAAATACATCTAAAATTTAAATATACATATTGAGAAATAGATAAAACACACAGTAGACTGCAGAGATATGTTCCAAAAGACTAAATTTTTAATTGATGAATAATGGGATGAAGATATTTATAAATAATATTCCTTAGTATGTGGGTTGGAATATGCATGTGTACATGTGCACATGCATGTAAACATGTGGTTGTGCAAGCATGAAAAGGTATGCATACACATGTAACAACTTAGCTATTAAGATCTGAACATACAATGCATATCTTCAGTCTGCTGTCTACCTGAAATATTTTTTTAAATTGTAAGATTTAAATCTGAAGAATGCTGGAGATATCTTATGGCCTACAGAATACTGACAGCTGTAAAAGAAGCAAGATAGCTATTTCACAGACAGCTTTCTACATCACATTTTTTGTGAAACATAGCTCATTACAATCAGTCTAACTACTATGGATATTCAGTTTTCTATCACCTTTAACAATAGAAAATGCTGCATAAATATGGAAACTTACATTCTGTGAACTGAGTACAGACAAACACCATATCAAAATGAGCCAATATTTGTTTGAAGCCAGTTATAGTCATGTTTCACTTGTGAGGAGTTCCAATATTTGAGTCAAAGGATGGGACTCCTGTATGACAATTCATACTTCATTTCAAGATAATTCTAAATATAGGATGGATGTAATCTGATATAGATGCTTAGAGTATCTTTAGTTAATATATCTGATAAGACATGCAATGGAGCATACATTAAGGCAGGGGCAGAAATAGCATGTAAGCCCCACAGAATTTGCAGTTCTGCCATTTGTTTTCAAAAAGCAATCTTTATTTCAAGAACCACTTGTATTTCACCATTATCTTGCATAATTCAGATAATTACAGAGACAGATATACATATACATATGCTGTAAATGTATGGTATGAAACAATTATTGATGAAAAGATGACTGATTCAAATCACACCTAATGGTGTTTCTAGTAGCTAGACATTAAATTGAAGTCTAGATTGAAATTGTAATAAAATATAATAAAAAGGACATGGATTCTTATAGAACACAATATACTTATTATGTAAGAAACCATTAATCATTGTTGTACTGCCAGGAGTTCCATTACAACTCGCAGACTGAGAATTTTATATATCAAAATGAATAAATAAGAATAAATAAAGACAGTTCATACCTCTTAAATATGGAAATGTAGCAATTGGCTCTGACTGATTCTGAAGATTTATCAACAAATTTGGGGGGAAGTTAGGACACAGCACAGAATAAGAAATGGCCAACTACCTTCAACATTATCTTGGGCAAAGATTTTGAATGGCTTTCTCCTTCTTTTTAAAAATCTGCATATAAGGCCAATAAACCAGACATTATTCTGTATTTGATATATTTACAACTAAGGACTACTGACTTTCTAACAATTTTCAATGTGTCAAGTAGTCCAGCCATTAACTACACTTCATCTGTTTTTGTTACTCACTATTGTCCTTTCTGTTGTTGAGGTATCCAAAGCAGACACAATGCACTTATCAAGAATGTTACCTCTCTCTTCAGAGAGGCACAGATTTATGTATGGTCATCTCACTAAGAGCAGCATACAAATTCCTCCCTTGCCCTTGCAATCTTCCATCTATTTAGGTATCATGTTATCCCTGTCAGATCGTATATCTACCTTTATGCATCTTCACAGCAGTCAATTTGCTGCTATACTGGCAATACATTATACTATACAATAAGCCATTCAAACAGCAGATTTAGCATCAGGCAACTTAGTGTTCATCACAACAATACACATTGCAATTTTTATTTATTTACTTATGTGTTTATTTTTAACTTTTTTTAATGCCTGTTGTTTAGCTATATATCAATACTCACTGTACTTCAAGGTTTAACACATGTAAAATATTATGTAATGTAATTCATGTCTCAATTTCTTGATTAAACTTCAAAGGTAGCAATAATAATGGTACTAATATCCTTGTACACTTAAGTCATACAAAGCTACAACAAATATTCTTAAATTATGCTAATGAAAAAAATTAACATTTCAATGGGCATCACACTTGCAAATTTGTCAGTGCCCCAGTTGGTAAAGCCACCAAGACTTACACTGAAAAGAAGTTATGATATGTGACGTTTTCTTATAATGAGATCACAGACAAAAAATGACAATTTAACTACAATCTTTGGCCAATACAGTACGTTGGTTTCTGTGCTCATAGAATTTTGGTTCTACTTGTTTTCCCATTACATATGAGTTTCAGTGGAAAAATCTATGACCCTAATAAAATAATGCATACAATAATATCACAGAAACTTTAAAAGCTAGACTATATAAATGTAAAGCAAAGCAAAGTAAAATACTAGATATATATATATATATAAAATAATAACAATGATAATAATACTGCCTGCAATAATTGAATTTAAATCAATAAAACTAAATTGCAAATGGCAAATATACTTCCTTTTTTGTAAAAAAAACAAAGAAAGAGTGTCTCCATGAATTTCCCATAACTAATTTGCTTAATTATCAATACTCAAGGAAAATATTCATCAATCCCTTGTAAATTCAGATATGCCAGCACGAAACATAGCCCATCATAAATTTTTTCAACTAATTTGCAGATTTTCAATAATTTGGAGGTACCTATCAGTAATTATCTTGCTCAACCCAAATCTCAATGTAGGTGGTATGTACACAAAATTGTAATGGGCATAGCTACCGGTAATTGGGTCGGCTTTTCGAGACCCTTGCTAGAGTAGTGAAGTCAATCAGAAGTGGCAGGAAAATCGGGATTTGCAAAAACAGACATTGAATTTTTTTTCTGAAAAATCTTAATTTCAGGTCCTACGCCTGTAAGGAGGTATAATGGGTTAAAAAATTGTATGAATTATGGGTAAATCGCAATGGTTGGCATCTCTACAAACTGGCTAAATGTAACTCACAGCATCGACAAATGGACACTTTTTCAATAAATCTATTCTTCAAGAATAGGAAGTTTTACTTTTTAAAAATACCAAAGTCCTCTTAATGTTTATTGCCATTGTATGGAGTTTGGTGAGTGTAAACCAAAGTCTTAGAGTGAAACATTCAGGCAAACAGGATAAAGAAGACAGTTAGCCTTGGTTCCCCATCAAGTATGCTCCATTCAAGTTATTCTTGTAGCACTGTTCCAATGAGCTTTATGACCATACAGCACAAAGAGAAAGCACTTTATTAAGAAGACTAAAATGAAAATGGAAAAGAAAAGAAAAGAAAAGAAAAGAAAAGAAAAGAAAAGAAAAGAAAGAAAGAAAGAAAGAAAAAAAAGGGGAGCG
This sequence comes from Penaeus vannamei, assembly GCF_003789085.1. NCBI lineage: Eukaryota > Metazoa > Arthropoda > Malacostraca > Decapoda > Penaeidae > Penaeus > Penaeus vannamei. The sequence continues at coordinate 700,768 of NW_020868840.1, forward strand.
AGCTAACTGTAAAGAAACTTATCAAGCTTTTCCCCTATGTAAACACAGCACTTGACAGCATAGATGGTGCTGATCCGCACAGGGAAGGAAATTAGAAAGTTATGCAATTTTTTTCCGTCATGAAGTATAAAAGGCAAGGCAGTAAACAAACCACATTGGATAACATTTTTTTGCAAAGAGGCAGCAGAAGAGGTCCCTCCAATGGTACTCACGAAGCTTTTCTCTTTTCACTATGTCTTGTATTACTGTGTAGTGCGATTTCCACAACTTTTATCATCTATCAAAAGGATTTCTATTTAACCAAATTCATTTCTTTTTGTTAATATGAAGTCTAGGTGGAAGGTTGGAGAAAACAACCTATTTTAATTATTTCTGGGCATTATTGTCTTGTTTTAAGTTATTTCATTTTATGGTACAGACTGAGGAACAGAACTTTACCATAAATTGTAATTGTCTTGTCCCATGAATATGGAGAAAGAAAAGAAAAGAAAAGAAAAAGAAAAAAAAAAATCTGAGCCTAGTATACATCCAGTAAAAAGAAAACAATTATGCAAAATATTACAAAAACATGAGAAAACTAGAAAAGTGATAAACAACTGAGGATAACATAAATCTCAAGGAATGTTATTGTTTTCACTTAACTTAATTCTATACGAAATAACAACTTAATTATTTAGGTCAGTGATGTAGAATGTGCAGCTAAGGCAAAGGCTGCCAGGATCTGTTCTCCTAGCTATCCACTAACATATGACTATTCAAAGAGCTGTAACATATGACTATTCAAAGAGCTATGCATCAAGTATAGGCTCCAAGACACCATTTCAGTAAATACTGATATACTTTATTGAATTACCCAATAATGTGGGCTTTATTGATGTCTTACACATCACAAGACATCAAGCAGGTGAGACTACAGTTTAAAACACTTGAGAGGGAGCATTCAGCCAAGTGCTGTGGATAAATCATCATACGGACTAACTACTGTAATTCACCTACATAATGGCAATTAAAACTAGGTTAACTTGTGTCTTCATATGAGTATGGATAAGAATTTACTACATCTCCATGTTCTCATTATTAAATTCTGTTATATTTTACGATAGTTTTTAGGCAATAGAGTACCTATATACACATAAAAAACTTGTTAATATAAAACACTGAACTCTCTCTTACGACAACACAACTTAAAGAACTTTAAACCTCTAACCAATACACTGATATGATCTGAAGCTTCTAATCGGATGTCCTCTTGGCTAGTCTAACCCAAATGCCATCCTGTGCTTTGAGGAGGCCACTTCGTTGTTCAATAACTATGGGGACTTGTGTCTTCTTACTTGGAATAAATGCAAACTCTTGCAAGAGATAAACAGCAGCCACTTTTGCTTCCATGAGAGCAAATCTCATTCCTGAAAAATATAAGGCATCCAGTGAAACAGGTAGGCAGCAACTATATATCGTTTGGTTATCTGCTGGTACACAGCCCCTATATATTGTTTATCTGCAACACAAAAATGCCTAGTGTACCTACCAACAATTTAACAAACACATACACATAAACAAATTATACTTATATTTATCAGGTATTGTATTAACCATCCATCAAAACTGTGTTGTCAATACCATAAGCATAAATATAAACTAAGTGCTTCTGAGAAGGAAAATGGTATACATATTATATATTTCTACAAGTACGCAAAAAATCTGTATCAAAATTGAAAATGCAATCTGTAATAATATTGAAGTTCAAGTCAAATAATCAATTCAGAATACTCAAACAACACACAAATAAACCAATTTTCATTTATTAAGAGCTGTAATTACCTATACAGTTGCGAGGACCACTACCAAAAGGCAGATAAACCATCTGTGAACGCATAGCCTTGTTTTCTGGGGAAAATCGCTCTGGATCAAACTTCAAAGGATCTGGATAGTGATCTGGGTCACGATGGATGCTGGAAAGAGCAAATAGATGTTATCAAATCAATGATATGTACGCTAAACAGTCATCTCTTTGATTAGCCCTGTCTGGGATCACTGAGGTTGTAGGGCCCTCCAATACAGACTCAATGTCTCTTTTTAGTTTCTTTTATAGAAAAGTCATATATCTCACAACCAAAATTGTAGACAGCAAGAAAAAACATATTTCTAAAATTGTTGATAGCAAGAAAAACATATTTAGTGTGCATCTGATTTTTCATTTCAACAGCTGAATGCTCATAGTATCTGTTGTGTGGCTTGCTGTGATGTGAGTAAATCCCGTACTGTGTTAACACAGGAGAAAAAATAATAGAAAGATAAAAACACATTGAATAGAGACATCTACAAGTGAGTTGTTGTCTGTGTATTTAAACAATTATATATGCGACTCAATATACTTATCCCTTGATAAAATCAGGCAATAAACAGCCCTTTACCTGTCTTAGGAGATCTTAATTCTGTGTCTTCTAAAACCCTATTTACTTTACAAATCCTGAGAACTGGAATCAGTGTCCTAATATCTGAATAACTATGATTGGCTATGGAGAACAAGAATTTACATTGTAGAGATCATTCCTAGGGAGAATTAGGTCAGGAAAATTGAAACTAAATCATGATTGCTTTTGAAAAGCTATACATAAAAAATACCCATGTACATATTAGTCAACAAAAAATAAGAACCACAAGAAGACAGTAAGCCACATTTTTACGATCAGCTATTTAATGCTTCCCTTGAGTCAAATGAAAGCATTCTGGTAAGGCATTACCTACTGAAATAAGTAAACTATGAAAGATTCTCCTCAATCTGTTTGATTTAAAATCAAATTAATTAAAAATATTAAGTGTAAGATACTAAATATCTGCCAGAAAAAAATTAGCATATATAGGCCAATAATTATTTTCTTGTGACATTTTCATGACTAAAGCTAGTTGGTAACATCTGAAGAGATGAGAATATATATCTAAAAAAATTTAAGTAAAAATAACAAATTCTTCACATACACCTAGCACTACAGATAACCCTCACCCCTTGTTTTATTCAGTTCCATTGTAAGATTTCACAGTCTACAATTTGCTTTCCTTTTCACTCTGATGCACATCCATATGTACACTCGATGACCATAAAAAGTATACCACCTCCATCAACCCTGTGATGAGTTATGGGGAGTTCCTGGATGATGGCTCTGCCAAACTATGATGGGAAACGGTTGTGACCAAAACTCTTTTTAAGCATGTTTTGGACATCTGCTTCATACCACACTTTTTGTATAGGGCAAGACAGATTCGAAGCTCCAATTCATTAAAAGACTTTTGATCATGACTGAACCCTCCAATGATATAGTTTGGCTGAGCCATTATCTAAAAACACCTAATGCATCATTTCAGGGTTGGTGGAGGTGGTATACTTTCTATGGCTGGCGAGTGTACATACTTGTATATTCATATAAACACATAAAACCTTGGTTGCATATACATGCTTAACATTTTCTGCTAGTACATTTAAGTGTTTTGTTACTTTCACATACAAAATGCTAAACAGGCAAGACAATATCCTTTCAAAATCTTTGGTCTCAAAAAATACACAATATGAATATATTCAGAATATATACAGACTGAGAAAATATGTGAGATGGACTTATTGTCATGGTGATTTTATCATCTTTCCTCCTGCAGGACAGTCCCCTTAACATCTACTTTGTTGAAGATATATTAATCACTGCTATTTTCTAACTTGCTATATAAAAGTCTTAGCTGTACCATTACAGAAAACATCCTTCAATAATATGAGAATCACATACATAATTACCAACCTGTATATGGGAATAGTAATCTTCTGACCCTTCTGCAGTTTCAGGTCTGTATCAGGGAGAGTGAAGTCCTTTGTCACTTTGCGATCAACTCTGGGTGCTGGTGGGTAAAGGCGAAGTGTCTCTGCAAAAAAAGGGGCAGAGATGAAGACTGACTACCTTCAGACATTTTATTTATTAATAGCTTTTAAGTGACTAATCTAATACTAGTAAAAGAGAGCTGCTTTAAAAATTATACCCTACCTGCAAAGACCATATCCAAATAGGTCATTTCCTGAAGAGCTTCATATGTAATTTCACCCTTGTGCCTCCTAAGTACCTCTTCTATTTCCTCCATACATTTCTGCTGAATGCCAGGATGAAGAGCCAGACAATATGACAGAAAGCTTAGGGTGGTTGCTGTAGTGTCATACCCAGCAATGTAGAACAAAACACACTGTGCAGTAATCACCAGCTCATTGAGAACTGAAATAAGAAAGGAGATCAAAGGCATTAGTATATTTATCTATACTTATCTATAAATTTTAAAATATCCACCTATTGGATCCGGCTGCGTCACGGAAATCAAGGTGCCGAAAATATGGGCAGTGGATTACGGAAGTAGCCAATATCCCGGGTATGCAGTGCATAGCCAACACTTTCAACTAAAATCTATTGATATCAGAAAAAAAAATCAGAAATGGTTTATTCACTCAAATTATATTTTCCTGTTTCATGCAGATTCAGATACCCCATAAAAATGATCATGGGAGAGTAAATGCCAAACATCTAACCCACTTGGAATGGCATTTAAGTACATGTCATGCAGAGTTTAATTTATCAATTGTCTTTATACATAAATGGCTTCATAAGAACTAAGTCACCAATGTGCCAATTACGAATACTACATGTCTCACCTGTTTCAATTCCTTATTTTCAAAAATACTCTCTGGCATTATAATGACTATAATAATGATATTGATAGCATTTTCCAGCAAACTCAATAAAAGGTGAAATCATGTGAGGTCACAAGGTCTTCTGACTCCTTTGTAGAGCCATATATATATGCAGATACATTTCATAATACAATACTGCATTGAACAAAACAATTTCCCAGAAACGGTTGGTTAATATACAAGAGTCTATACACATGCATTTTCCACTTTTATTCTTCTTCCCTTCCTCTTACACTTTTTTCTTATAAAAAAAATTCTTCTCATTATTACAGTACCTTCATTACTGGCCTTCTTGGAATTTATGTCTGTGCTACCATTTCCTTTGTTGTTATTGGTTTGTTCTTGAAGACGAGCATCCAGAAGAAGTTGAAGGAAGTCACTCCTTCGCAGATTGTTCTCTAAGCGGTAACGGATTGTATCTGACACAACCTGAAATGAAGAATGCATGCTTTAAAATAATTTACTAATAAAATACAAAAAAAAAAAGAGACCAAATTAAATGTTACTGTGTCACTAAATAGGTACAGGGTTATCCCTCTGTATCAATCCATTCACATCATCATAAATAATGATAGATGATGCTGGATGCTTGATTACGCCATGAGTTTACATCTTCATTGCTGGGATGAAGTCTTGCAAGCCTTACTATGAACAAACTAATGAACACAAGTTATCTAACCATACCAAAAATTTAAGTTGTTAGTGGGTTCAGCCCATTTTTCATTTCTTTTCATCAAATATCAATATACATGAATATATGCAACAATGCATGCCAACAAGCACATACAGGAGCATATATATGCATGAGTGCGTGTGTACACACACACACACACACACACACACACACACACACACACACACACACACACACACACACACACACACACACACACACACACACACACACACACACACACACACACACACACACACACATATATATATATATATATATATATATATATATATATATATATATATATATATATATATATATATATATATATATATATATATATATATATATATATGAAATTCACATGTAAAGTATATGTATATACATTTCGTGCATCCTACCCCATAACTTCTCATGTAGTTCATTGATTGGTATAATGTAAAAATACCTACAAGACATAAAATGTTGCCATTGATTACCTAAAACAAAAAGCCAACATATCTAAATATACATCTTTATTTGGGACACAGGACAAAACAGTACTTAGACATACTACAATCCCTTGTTTCATGATGCTGTCCTTAGCAGTTATTCACAAATACATATTGGCCACTCAACTATACATAATACATTAATATTAGATTAAAAACTATAGGATATAACAAGGAGAATTCTTTATGAAACAGCTGAAGTAAGTAATATACATCAGACCATCTAGAAACTTTACCTTTGTAAAGAAATGGATTGGCGTTCTGTCAATAACATTTAGCCGCAAGGCCTTTGCAATCTGAGGCCAGAGGAACTGGAAGAACATAATGGGTCGCTTCCACCTTGGAGGTGGAGAGAAGAACCGCGCAGCAGCAGCTGAGAACTCATCCTGAAAAAAAGGAATATATTAGAGAAATGTGTGTGACATATTGTATTATGTAAATAATAAGATTTAATAGGAAAATACCAGACACAAAAATTCTTACAAAAATGAGTGGCTGTAGAAAAAATAAAACAATAAAAAAGATTATAATAACAGAAATGGAGAAACATGGAAAGAAAAATGAAATACTTATGTATTATCTGGAGCACAAAATAATGCTAAAACTGAACAATCATGAGTGGGAAATATGGGTGAATGAAGGGTAGGAAAGCTGACAAACACGTAAAAGTTCTAGCAATGCACAGTTAGCAAAGAAAGCTACAACATCTAGTTTGAAATGATAGCATCTGAAATGGCAACAAACTAAAGAAACCAACCAACAGTTCTTGGACACATACAGTCATATTTTCAAACAGATTTCTTCTGATTTTCATATTTTCTAACCAATAAACATTTAAAGACGTGTTCATTACTCTATAAAACAAATTAACACATTCAGTTTAACATAAATTTGTGGAATAAGCTTGCAAACAATGATAATCAATATATCAAAAAATACCTAGAGAAAGAGTGGGAATTCACAAAACAATCAATAAAGAATCATGAGTCTACACATTCATTAAAACAAAACAAAAACCTTATCTTCCACAATGAATGCCATCTTCCACATATTTGAATATCCTTCTAGAGAAAAGATGAAAGTATCTGCAACTGAATTTATAGCATCCCTTCCATATATATCTATTATAGTGATCTTACTAGCAGATATAAATGGTAAAAAGCTCTGAAATAAACTCTGGGCTGAATCTCTGTCTAAGAAGAACAGTGTATTAGCTATATACATTATGAGCTTCAGAAGTGCTAGTATTTCCTTGTTATGAATATTTATGAAAGATAAAACCCTGACAATAGAATGTAGAGAAATAGGTTGAAGAGTATACAGAGTTCTGTCAGAAATACAGCAGCGAGTCCAGCATATTTCTATCCAATATTGCTTCACCTAATTAAAGGCTTGTAACTTTTTTTGGCAACTGCACGCAACAATTAACCTATACACTGGGGATGCTAGGTAGTGATACCAAGGTTAAGATCGGCTGTACTGTAGATGGAGTTTAATATCACCATACTGCATTTCAGTCAACTGGCAGATATTGACCGAAACATTAATTTTTTTTCTTACTTTTGGTAAAGAAAGGAATGGGGATGGGCAAACAACCAATACAAAGTATTAACCCACTTGCAACAGGTGTCACACATATGGGGCACCCAGAGAAAGGACCTCCAAATAGGCCTTCGTGGGAGGGTTAAAAACACTAAGCTAGCCAGTCCAATATGCACAGGCATCCAATTTGCAATGACATGCCCGCCCCCCAGGTTGGCTAGCTTTCAAAACATCCGCAGTGAATGGGTCAATAGGAGTGGGAAAATCTTGACCAAGAAGCTCAGGTTTGCTATGGGTAATACTGACAATCTACGAGCTGCAGTGCAAGATGCATTTCCATTGTAGGACACTGAATTGATCTTTGAGGTGGAGGAGTGCAAGGTAATATTGATTCCCTTTCTTTTCCTACCTTTGCCATTACAATTCTTATTCCTGATGGCTGAAAGCTCATTTTGCTCACCTGAGTATTGTTGAGAGAGTCACTGTTAACACCAAATGCAATACTAGCAATTGTGTCCATTGTGAACATGCCATACACATCCTTCATCTCAAATGTCGATGATCTGAAAACAGCAAGATGCCGTGAAGTAATCCTACAAAATTAAATGTGAAAAAATAAATAAATAAATAAAAACAACACACATGTGCAAATATTTCAATAGGTAAACCATTAACGAAATAAACATACAAATTAAAAAATTTACGTAAATAATCAATGAATGCGTTGTGAGCAGACTGGATGAGTAAAAGTTGGGGGAGGAACTAGACATCTGTTTGACAATAATACGTTAATGCATAGGCCTATGTGGGAGATGCAATTGGTACAAGTTGTGGCAGTAGTAATGAAAAAAAAAAGAAAAAAAAAAAAAAGAGAGGAAATATCGAGCAAGGACCACAAAAAGATAATAAGTGGACACCAACTTGCAACAGGCAGGTGAAAATATGTGGTGACGCTGGACAAAACTCAGACAAATGTGGCAAATTTAGGTTTTCAACAGTTTTATGTATCAAAAGGGGTTAAGGAAAGTTGATAACAAAACCATGAAAAAAAATAATAATTAGAAAAATATCTGAAAAATAGACGTTACAGAAAAGAACATCGGAAATTCACCATTGGAAAAACTTTATGAATTCTATATTATGTCTGCTTAAGGATACATTTATCCTCTGTAATAGCATATGTGTGTGTGTGTGTGTGTGTGTGTGTGTGTGTGT
>NW_020868840.1:714411-716911 GCF_003789085.1 Penaeus vannamei
ATCTGGTCCCTTGTGTGCAATAATCATGGACCGTATTGAGAATCCAAGCCTAATAAAAAAAGACGCTGAGCTATCGTGACAGAAAGTACACATCACAAAAAACGGCACAAGCACATTATATATGCCATTACCACTGCTCCCTCACTGCGTCTGAGATTTTAGGCCTCCTTTTGATAGACAAAACTATTCCATATGTTTGTAGGAAGGAAACGTAATAACAGTATGCTACCGTACCAAGTTTTCAATTCCAGTAAGTTTTTCTGGCTCTATCTATTGCCCTTTGGAGTAGAGACCTAAAAGTTATGGCCATCATTAAATCCATATCATGAATACAAATGCATAATTCTCCTGCAATCTAAAATAATAATAATAATAGTAGTAGTAGTAGTAGTAGTGATAAAAGTATTAGTAATAAGAATAACTACTACAACTACAATAATAACAATAAAAACAAAAATGATAATGACAATGGTGGTGATAATAAAAATAACAGCAACATCAACCATAACAACAAAAACAACAATAATGTTAATTATTACAAGAACAACAGCAATAAATATAATAACAATATTAACAATAACTATAAAAACAACAACAATAATAATAATAGTAGTAATAATAATAGTTACAACAAAATCAATCATTGTAACACTAGTAATAATGATAATGATGATCATGATGATGTTCAAGTTATTAATAATCATATTACTACTAATGATAGCATTGATAATAATAACATTAATAATAATAATAACAACAATAATAATAATAATAATAATAATAATAATAATAATAATAATAATAATAATAATAATAATAATAATAATAATAATAATAATAATAATAATAATAATAATAATAATAATATAATAATAATAATAATAATAAATAATAATAATAATAATAATAATAATAATAATAATAATAATAATAATAAAATAATAATAATAATAATAAAATAATAATAATAATAATAATAATAATAATAATAATAATATAATAATAATAATAATAATAATAATAACAATAATAATAATAATAATAATAATATAATAATATAAATAATAATAATAATAATAATAATAATAATAATAATAATAATAACAACAATAATAATACTATTATAATAATATTATTATAACCCTAATAATTCTATTAATAATAATAACAACAACAACAATAACAATAACAACAATAATGATAATGATGACTACTAATAGTAAGAATTATAATAACAATAATACAGAAAATAATAAAAATAATAATAACCATACCAATAAATAAAAAATAATAATGATGATAATGATAGCAACAATAATAAATATAATGATAATAATGATAATGATGATAAGGCTAATAGTAATAGTAATAGTAATAATAATAATAATAATAATAATAATAATAATAATAATAATAATAATAATAATAATAATAATAATAATAATAATAATAATAATAATAATAATAATAATAACAACAATAATAATAGCAATAATAATGATAATAATAATTGTAATGATATAAAAACAATAATAATACCAATAATAATAGTGAAACCAATAATAATAATGATGGCAATAATAACAGTAATAATAATAACTACAACAACAAAACAACAATAACAATAATAATAATAATAATAATAAATAATAATAAATAATATAATAATAAACATATATAACAACAATGATACTAATACTAATGAAATCGACAATAATAATAAAAATGCTGATTATAATAATAATAATAATAATAAAACAATATTAACAAGAATGATAACAACAATAATGACAAAAACAGTAACAATAATAATGATGATTATAATAATAATAATAATAATAATAATAAAATAATAAAAAAACAATAATAATAATAAATAAATAATAATAATAACAATAATGAAACAATAATACCCATTACCACAAGAACTGAAATAATAATGTCAACAATCTATGTAAACAATATAATAACAGCTTAATCTTTATAACTAATTTGCAATACCCTCTTGGAGTGCAATTTTCAAGGTCCATGAACTTTTATTATCTCCGTTTACATAACATGGATCTGGTTAGGAGCACATTTCTCCATGAATTATCTGCATTTTCTTATATATATTTAAATATGGGATATGTCACCATTTCTCTTGTCTATTCCTTTCATAACTCCTGCATCATAAAAATTAAAACCAACAAGTCTGCCAGATTTCGGCCTCTATCACAACCAATGAAGTACATTACCGTAAAATATTCGCATTAAATTGATTATCGAGCGACAACTGCGCTTTGAAACTAACCTACTGTGGCACTTCTACGGCGAATTAATACATTTTATCTTACTTACACGACACGATACCCTCCACTACCTCCATCCACTCTATGACTGAACTACTTACAATTACCCCGAGCAATAGCCTAGTCCCACCACCTACGTCATGCTGACATCCTATTCCCCGCCCACAGGACACACGTCATAATGCTCATTTTCATGGACAATTACATTC
>NW_020868840.1:721911-726911 GCF_003789085.1 Penaeus vannamei
TGTGTGTGTATGTATGTATGTATACACATATATGTGCCCAGGGATTTGCTAAAGCAATATCTGGTTGTGTCGCAGCACTTGGCAACTTTGACGGACCTTGTGCTGCTGTGGAACCCCTTGAAAGGTAAAACGCTCGATGCAGCTCAAGAATCGATTGGGCGGACGACTAAAAGTAAGACAGTTTCATCTCTGCGGCAAGCCACAGATGCTCGCCGCACGGCTCGTCTGACAGGGGTTCGAGACTTGCATTGTTCCCTGGTGCGCAGGACTCGGTCACTGCTGAGAAGAGACAAGGAATAGCTTATCAGGAGCCTTGTAGAGGAGGGCGAAGGCCTTATCTACTAAGCCCTGAGAAAGCTGAACTCCAAGCCCTCCTCACAGGCAATTGCAGTCCGTTCAGTAAGTGGCCAGATTATCTCAGATAGGGGTGTGCGAGCGTTGGGCTGAGTATTTTGAGCAGTTGTGCCAGGTTGATCCACCAGCAGTTAGCTTCGATGATATGGATAACTCACTCATCAGCGAGGATCCACCCTCCCTAGGGGGTGATCTCCAGGCTGAAGACTGGTGAAGTAGCAGGTATCTTAACTGGTGAAGTAGCGGGTATCTTAACTGTCAACGGCTGTTGGTGTACCTATGGCATGGAGTTTGCATGCTATCCTAGCTGCCATCTGGCACATTGGTACCATTCCCCCTGACTTGTTGAGGGGTGTGGTCATCCTTCTCTGGAAGGGGAAAGGGGACTCCAGCAATCATATAGGCATAACACTGCTCAGTATACCAGGCAAAGCTTTCGCTCACATCATTCTGTGACGTATCAGAGACCAGAAACCGGAGCAATCTGGATTCCTGGAAAGTCCACAAGTCATTGTAGAGTGCCGTTTTGGGTTCGGGCGTGGGCTGCTTGCAAGTTACATCGACCTCAAGAAGGCATTCGGTATGGTGCATCGAGAATCACTCTGGGAGATCCTGACGTTGAAAGGAATCCCAATAAGTATCATCGGATTAATAGCAAACCTGTATACTGTTAAGGTACGGTCAGACTACCCAGCGATTTTCAATGGAATTTGCCCACTCGTCCATCGATGGACGAAATGAAAATAGACACGTTGAGAAGCTATAGTATGCATGGTAGGCATATGTTTATATTTCAAAGCATAGATATTATATATTTTAGATTATTATGAATTACTCATATTTAGCTTTACATCAACATTTACATTTAAATTTAAGCTAAAATACAAATAGAAAGTTTAAACAAAAACATTGTCCATGGATTCTCATTTGACTGACGAATATAAACAAACGCGTAGTGCCAACTTTAAATTAAAACCATAGATCCCGTGAATATTCGAAATGTGGAATTCTGAAGCAATTTACTCCCTCCTAGAAAAGGTTAAAACTCCGGAAACATGAAAGAGTAGCAAGTTTCTGCGGTCACGATTTGTTTTGATGACGCGCTTCCACTGGACAAAGCTGATGGTTCTTTTCGCAGCGTGAACACCACGGACGGTTGAGTTGGTTCCAGTCTAAAGAAAATCGCTTAATTCCAGTGAAATTTATGGGTATTCTGACTGTACGTTTACTGAAAGTCCTGTAATGGTGTTGGAGGCCTGTCAAGCTTTCCTGTTAGTTCAGAAGTGAAACAAGGCTGTGTTCTTGCGCCAACACTTTTCAACAGTTGCAAAGACTGCAAAAACATTGAGGGGGAAACTTTGAGCAATATCAAAGTTACAGATCTTGACTTTTCTACCAATGTTGCTATTCTATCTACGTCTCAGGAAACCCTAGTGGTGGCTCTAGATGCATTTAACGTCTTCTGTAAGCACCATAAAAGGTAATCCCTGATTAAAGTTTAATCCAGTTCATTACTGCAAAGAATGTAAATGGGAGATAGTGTTGTCCCCTTTGAGATCTGTGGTAACACTTAACGAAATATGATTTTTTTTCTTTGATTTGCAAGCTTCAACATGACAAAATTAGTGTCGATTTTTTGTTGCACTCCTGATATTGACAATAAATAAGAAATAAAACAATCCGTAACTAAAAACAATTTTTGTCTTGATTGGCTAACTACGACACCCGTGTGACGTCACTTAAGCTCCGCCCCTTTTTGACAGCTGTTATTTGTGAGGAGGGAAAGCGGTTTATTTAACCCTTTACGGGCACACATTTTAATTACCTCATATATATACATGTATTAAAGTGATCATATATGGTCACTTACTACGTAATGCTGTTATGATGGCGTCTTGTGCTTCAATTTTTCCCCGTATATATTGATTCAGCTGAAATATTATACCTCTGAATTCCATTCACTGAGCTCAGTAATTCCACAGATTGCAAGCACAACAGTTCACTGAATCTTTATATTTAATTCACGTGGTTTATGTTTGCTGTTGGCCTAAAGTTTGCTACAGTATTTGAATGAAATGTGACTACATTGATATAATTTTTATTTATAAAAAAGCGAAGGTACTTTTGGCACCATGTGTGAGTACCAAGTGCAAACAGTAGATGAGATGCCAACTAGTTAATTTCTCACTCCACATGCAAACCTCTTACTTATAGCCTCCTTAATTACTGCGCATGCGCAATGGTAGCATCTAGGATTAACTTTTAAACATACCTGGACCAACATTAACTTTTATGCTCAAAATTAAACCGTGCACATGCGCAGAATGAGCTAGTTAACCTCACCAATCATGCATTGATACGTAATGACATCAACTCCATAGAAAAGATTGAGTTGCGTTGCCATTAATGTTTATTATAGGCAATAAGAAAACAAATTCTGACATTTACATGTTACAGATGTATATGGAAATTCATCAACATTAGTAGACGGATTGGCCTGGCAACAGTGGTTATGAACTTGAACTCGACAAGAATATTTGGATATGCTGGTACCTGTTCAGAAGGACGAAGCTATGTTTCTTGAAAACCCTGATGTAGAATACTGCGCAATTTAAAAATGAAGAAAATCTGATTTAGTTGATAAGTATCCATGGAAAGTCATTCAAACCGCGCGCCACTACCCATACTCCTTTGCGTGCGATATCGCTGCCTCAACTCTTGCAGCTTCCCGCCAAAGGATAAACCAAGGCAACTGTTGTCTGTACTGGGTGGGCCAAATGCCTTTTTTCCATCCTTTTTGAATGACAACGAGCGTGGAGTGGAGTTTATGAACAAGTTGTTGGTTTGCAGTCCTTATTGGGATACAAAGTGAGTATTAACAGTGTGTATATTTAAGGTTATTATACTTTGTTGTTCGGCGCCGCGGTCCCCCAATGGTAGTGTTTTGTGACATGTTCAGTGGCAGGTGCCCCACAGCCAACTCCTTTTATTTTCTGATGCTTTTGCTTTAAACGATAATGCCTTGTGAAGAGTTTAGAAGTTCTTGCAATAATAGAATAATATTTGTCATATTCTGATTTTCATATTTTGCAATGTGCTGATGCTCTTTTTATACAGATTTATTTGCATCTCCCTTGAATTAGGATTGAACCAACTTACTGCATCTAACACCTGATATTATCAGTTTTATTATATGTTGGGGAAACCTGGATGCTATTCTGTGCCTTTGAATCTTGTCTTGATGCCCTCTGTAATAGGTCCCTGCGCACGATTATGGGGTACAGGTGGCAGGACCTCGTGTCCAACCAACGGTTATACCATGGGACTGGTACAGGACCTGTTACTTGCACAATCAGTGACTGCCAACTCAAGCTATATGGGCACCTGGCTCGTTTGCAACTGAATGATCTTACCACAAGGTTATTGTTCGAGACAATACTGAGTGGACGAGGCCTGTGGTACTTCTTTGGAAGTCGTGGCTTGAACAGGTTGATCTTACCTGTCGTGAGGAGCTAGAGATGGGCCGAGTCCCTGCCTAGCGGCTCGACATGAGGGACCCTCGTAGGTGGAAAGAAAGGGTAGATGCGGCTATGTGCCCTGCTGGCGTATATATATATATATATATATATATATATATATATATACACACACACACACACACACACTACTTACACACACATGTATATTTATACACATATTTATATGTATATATGTGTATATGCATATATATCGTGTGTGTGTGTGTATAGACTACATACATACATACATATATATATATATATATATATACAGACACAAACACACACACTCACTCACATACATGATACAATATATGTATGTATGTGTATGTATGTATATCAGCAACAACCATAATAGCGATGTGAGTAACAATTATGACACTAATATAATTACATTAATGGTGTAGCAGTGCCATACATAAGCACTTTAGATGTATAATGGTGTATACCAAATCGAACTAAAATCAAATATTAATTCTTTATCAAAGTGAAACCCTTGGAGATCGAAATCTACGAACACCTTTTATGCCCTGCCAGGAAAAACGTATGCAACAGGATGTAAAGGAGTGTCAATTGCAAATGATGCTGAGTCATAGAAGGGGTAAGAGAAAGCAACACCTGTCTCAAATGAGGAATGGAAATCTCAACCCTGGAAGTGTATATTGATTCAGGTAATGGCGTATGGATTTTTCCGCTAAACCGCTTGCAGACTTTTGTGTTCCGCAGAAATTTGGCTCTTCAGTACAGTGTAAATTCAAGTTATTGCGTTTGGTTAATATTGATAGAATATGAATTTCCTTTCCTCTTTGCTAGTCTAAGAAATGTGTGACGAAGAATATGGTTATCTTTCCAGACTCACGTTACATCGAATTTTACGGTCTGAAAGGTACAGATAACGTGTGGTGCCTGGATTGCGTTTACAGTGATACGTTTAATTGTGTAACTTCATGGTTTATGTTTCCTGATGATTATTGTAATCGCAATTTCAGTGTTCATGTGCGCAACGAACGGGAAAGCCAGAAAGGAATATTGATAATTTGGAGCATTGGAAACCTCGAGCCGTGAGTGAAAAATGTGTTCCCTCTATATTCATCTTCCATTTTCAAATATTCCTCCGGCCTTCTTTTG
>NW_020868840.1:736911-744411 GCF_003789085.1 Penaeus vannamei
AACATCTTGGCTAATTTACGAAGAGATACAGTAATAACAACAGCAGCCGTTCACACACAAAATGAGGGTTTGTGAGCTGCAACATTCGCTCTTACACACATCACAAGACACCCTGGGAGAGGGCGATGCCCTTGCTGAGCATAACAATAAATAACCTAAAGTACCACTTAGCACTACAAAATACTGCATGAAACCATATGCAATGAAGTATATGTGTTCAAATAGTATTAACCAGTGCCTAGACACCCCGAATAGCATTGCTTAATACCTCCTTTCATTGCATGGTGTTGCGAGATGCAATAGTGTATTATGCAATACTTCTAAACATTATGTGATATCACTTGACACAACGCAGATGAATCATGATTCCAAATCAACACAGTACAGTTAAATACTTAACAGTGTGTGCTGTGAAAATATCACAAGAGATGCGTCAAGATCAACCAGGTCCTGCTCACGCAGATGCTGACACGGATACGGAGGTGGACACCTTGGTCTCGCTCACTTCAGCAGATACATTTTTCTCCACGGCTTTCTGTGGCTGACTGGCTTCTACGGAAAGTGACGCGTCTGTATAGGCGGAGTATCCAACAGAAGGTTCCCAGTCACTCTCTACTTCATCAACGGTAATGCTTTTGGCAGCATAACTGGAGGTTGATGCTGCGGCAGGGGCGGCCTTAACTGCGGGGACGGGGATGCTGCCAGCAGAGTAGGAATCTGATCCCTTTTGTGCGATGATATCTTCTCCCTTTGGAGCGCCATAGGCTGAGGGAGGCGCTTGAGGAGCGCCGTATCCACCCGATGGTGCTGAGTGTCCTCCGGAAGTTGATCCCTTGCTAGGCTGCTGGTAGACGTGCACGGGAGGCCTCACACCCTGGTAGATGATGATTGGGGGCTTATGGTATGCCTTTGGTGCTGGGACGTACACAGGCTCGGGCTTGGCAGCGGGCTTAGGGGGGGCGTAAGTTGGGGTAGGAGCCTTTGGTGGAGCGCCATAGGTTGGTTTGGGGGCTTTTGGTGGGGCGCCATAGGTTGGTCTTGGGGCCTTAGGGGCCTTGGGAGGGGGGCCATAGGTTGGTCTTGGAGCCTTAGGAGCCTTGGGAGGGGGGCCATAAGATGGTCTTGGAGCCTTAGGAGGGGGGCCATAGCTTGGTCTTGGAGCCTTAGGAGGGGGTCCGTAGGAAGTGTAGGAGCCTTGGTGGGCGCCATAAGAAGGTGCAGGAGCCTTAGGAGGGGGTCCGTAGGAAGGTGTAGGAGCCTTAGGTGGGGCGCCATACGATGGTGCAGGAGCCTTAGGAGGGGTCCGTAGGGTGTAGGAGCCTTAGGAGGTGGGCCAGGTGCAGGAGCCTTAGGAGGGGCGCCATAAGAAGGTGCAGGAGCCTTAGGAGGTGGGCCATAAGAAGGTGCAGGAGCCTTAGGAGGTGGGCCATAAGAAGGGCAGGAGCCTTGGGAGTGGCCGTAGCTTGGTCTGGGTGCAGGGGCCTTAGGAGGTGCTTTTGGGGGTCCGTATGTGGGAGCAGGGGCCTTGGGAGGAGGTCCATAGCTGGGCTTGGGGGCGGCGGGAGCAGCGTACTGAGCCTTGGGAGCCTTCGTGACCTGGTAGACGGGAGGCTGCTGGTACACGTGGATGGGAGGATGGCCAGCGTAGATGATGTGAGGGGCGGGGTTCCCTTTGGTAGGGGCGGGCTTGGGTGGGCCGTATGTTGGTGGGGGAGGAGCGTATGATGGAGCTTTGGTTGCCTTGGGAGGGGCGCCATAGGAAGGAAGAGGGGCCTTGGGAGGAGCTTTGGGCGGGGCACCGTAAGTAGGGGCAGGAGCCTTAGGAGGAGCACCATATGTAGGGGCAGGGGCCTTAGGAGGAGCCTTGGGAGGAGCACCATATGTAGGAGTAGGGGCCTTAGGAGGGGCACCATAGGTAGGGGCGGGGGCCTTAGGAGGAGCACCATATGTAGGGGCAGGGGCCTTGGGCGGGGCACCATAGGTAGGGGCGGGGGCCTTAGGAGGAGCCTTGGGAGGAGCACCGTACGAGGGCTTCGGAGCGGCAGGGGCAGCGTACTGGGGCTCAGGAGCAGGCACCAGGACGGGGGCAGGAGCAGGTGGGGGTTTATGTAGATGGGCCAGTGTTAGCGGGAGCGCCATACTGAGGGCTTGGTGCCTTGGGTGGGGGGCCGTATGTTGTGGGGGCCTTGGGTGGGGCACCGTAAGTGGGCCTAGGAGCCTTTGGTGGAGGGCCATATGTAGGTCTGGGTGCCTTTGGTGGAGGGCCATAAGAGGGTCTGGGTGCCTTTGGTGGAGGGCCATATGTGGGTCTGGGTGCCTTTGGTGGAGGGCCATAGCTGGGCCTGGGAGCCTTGGGTGGAGGGCCGTAAGATGGTCTAGGGGCCTTGGCCTTAGGTGGGCCGTATGTAGGGGCGGGAGCCTTTGGCGGTGGGCCGTAAGTAGGTTTGGGTGCAGGTGCCTTAGGGGGCGGTGCGTATGCAGGTCCCTTCGTAGCAGGCGCAGGTGTGTGGACAACGTGCACTGGAGGAGAACTGTCCGACTGGTAAATGAGCACAGGAAGTTCGTGGTGGGGCAGAGGAACGTATTTCACCGCATGGGCCTTGCTGCCGCCGCCGCCTTTGGAGTAGCCGCCGGCCTGCCGAGAAGGAAAAAAAATCTAATGATGCGAAACTGTCATATGGTTGTCAAAGTCAGATCATATTTCAAGATAACAATATATGATTCAGAAGAAGACAACGTGTGCTTACCGTAGGCTTAGGAGGTGGAGGGAAGTGAATGATCGGTGGCTTTTCATCAGAGTAGACAATGGGACCTGCATACTTGACTGCGGGGACATAGGCAGACTGAGTGGGGGCCTTGGTGGCTTTTGGGTAGTCAGCAAGGGCCACATGCAGCAGGCCCACTGCCGCTACCAGTAAGGGTAGAGCCTGAAAGGAAAACAAATAAATGTCAGTTAACAGTTTATGATCCATTTATGATTGGGTGTTTGTCAAAGGAATAATCTTCTAGAATTAGGAGTGTATCATTATTCTAGTTGACCATGAACAGATTAAGTCAAATTATGTAATAATAAAAAAAATGTTGGAAGGATAATACTATATGCATCCTCACTTTGCAGCTTCTGTGCATATTGAAGTGTTCATTACTAGAAGGTCAAAGATTATCTATACTGCAAGTTCATACCATGCATGATGATACTTATCGGTAGGATATACTTTTTTCATGAAGTCAAACGGATAAAGGAACACCATATATTAGGCGAGGTGTTATATATAGGTGTTAGGCGAGCAAGCTTTTATTAGGACGACTGGAGACTTTCACGGCCGACCTACATAACGCGGCAGTCGAGAATTTTAGGCCTGGACCAAAAGCGCGCAATATCACGTTACAGCAAGGGAGGATTAACCTTTATGTATATTGTTTACCCTTATATTCATGATCCTTTCGAGAACTTGATTTTGCTTCTATATTGGCGTTGATTTAACATAATGATTGCATTAAAGAAGAATATATATTTGGTGACAAAGTACTGCTCTCAATTCAGTAAAAAGTGAAGCTCAGTCACCGTTTGGCTGACCGCACATACATGCCATAAATCAACCTGTAGGCATACAATCCTCCCCCCTCCGCCCTTTTCCCTCCTTCGTCGTCACCCACATATTCTACGGGAGAAAGTTGCCCCGAGGGGATGTCTGAATGGGTCCCACTTCCCCTGTCTGGCCCGGTTTCCCTTCTACTCGTCCTAAATCTACGACCGCGCTGTCCCACCTGCCGTCCGACTCGACCGCACACTGACAGATGACTCCTTTAGTTTGGCTAGGACTTTGAGCTCGCCTGTGAGCACGTTTTTTAATTTTATCTGTCAGTTTTTTTTATAATTTTCTCACCTGCGGTCTATAAGTTGAATTTTAAAAGCGATTTCATGGTAGTGTGAACATACTATAGTAATTTGCGCCTGCGAGTGCAATGCCGCCATTATATGTACATTGATGGACTTACATTTTAGATGTAAGATACTTAATAGTGTAGGTAAATGCGTAAATATTTACGTTAGAAAAGTGAAAATTCATTTCCTTTTTCAATAAATCAACCTCTTAAATCAAGATACCGGAATGTTAATCCTCGCGAGGACGGCGGCCACCTATCCCTCTCTCAACGGTCCTCATCTCCCGCGGTGATGGGAACAGATTTTCCGACATTCCTATAAATTCCTCTTCTCTGGTTGACCTCCCGGGCGGTGGTAACTCTATTTGTTACCTGGCCATTGTGCTTTCAGCATCTACTACCTGATAACTATTACTTTCGTGTTATTGGGTATGTAATGGGTAGACCTCTGACTAGGGACGTCGTTCGAAATATGTTTTAAATTTCGTGGAAGTGTGAAATATAACATCCCCACTCTATTCCCCTGGGCGAAGGAAGCTGTGTGCCAAGGAGTATGATGGTCCTTAGCCTTTGTTCTCGAATAATCTTCGCGAACGAACATTTTAGGATGCCAGTAGTTAAGAGACAGGAAGCAATAAAGCAAATTACCGATAATAAGTGACAGCGACTTAGAAGAACAAAAAACTCTTGACTATATCATAAAGACTAAATTACTATCACTGCAACAACCCTTTCAGATCCCAGAACAAAAGAAACAAAAGAGAAAATATGAAAGTAAAAAAAAAAAAAAAATGAAACGCACAATGAAAAGATAAAGACGCCTTAATAAGCGAGCAAGACAGGACAGAGCCCGGGGAGACACAAGCATCATCGCTCGCCCGCGGAGACGGTGTAAATAGAAAGTCAGAGGGGCGGGGGGGAGGGGGCGGGGAGTGGGTAGGAAGTAGGCAGATCCGGGTCAGGGGAGCCATCGACTGGCTTTCCCTTCGAATGCCGGAAAGGTTGTTTGTTGTTGTCTACTCTATTTGTCTGCCTCGGTCTTTACTTTTAAAGATTATATAGATGTATTTGTGTGACTGTAATGAACCACATGGTTTTAATGGGTATATACTGAAAAAATAGCCTGTCGTGATATAGCATGAAATCTTTATGTCGTTCCCGTGTAAAGAGTGAATATTCACATCAGGTAAATAGTATCAGAGGCGAGTGTCCTGGTGAGTAGAGAGTAACATGATAAGCTCATGTTGCACTTTCTTCCATGCTTTTGACCTTGAAAGCTTGATGCTGAACGTCGTCGAAGAGAGAGAGAGAGAAAGAAAGAAAGAAAGGGAGATGATGAATTATAGAGGGGAGAAGACAGTAAAAAAGAGGGAGAAAGGGAGATGAAGGGAGGAAAAAACAGAAAGGTAGCTCAAAAACAAAAGAGAGCGAACGAAAAACAAGAAAAAGTAAAATAAAATAGAATCCAAATAAATCCGTTACTCACCCTGCTTCGCCCCCCCCCTTCCTTCCCCTCCCTTTCCCTGCCCCCTTCCTCTCAAACACATTCCCAGTTAGGTTACAAGGCTACGGGAACAACAGGAGGGCGGGAGGGGGTGGGGAGGAGGAGGGGGGTGGGAAGCAACGTGGGTTCTCAACAGTTATTTTTTTCCCGTGACTGTAATTTCATGCTTGGTAATAGACTTTTTTTTTACACTTGGCTTCTTGTTAAGTGTTTCGCTGCGGGTTATTTGAGTGCTTGCGGGATTGAGTACGTGTGTGTGTGTGTGTGTGTGTGTGTGTGTGGTGTGTGTGTGTGTATTGTTTATGTGTAGCATGTATATTAATCTATGTTTGTGTATATCTATCAATGTGTGTATGTTTACAATGTGTATGTGTGCATGTCTATATATACCTAAGTGTGTATACATACCTCTGTGTGTGCGTATGTGTGTGTGTGTGTTTTATGTGTATGTATGTATATATATGTGTGTATGTGTGTGTGTGTGTGTGTGTATGTTGTGTGTGTGTATGTGTATATGTATGTGTGTGTGTGTGTGTGTGTGTGTGTGTGTGTGTGTGTGTGTGTGTGTGTGTGTGTGTGTGCGTATGTGTGTGCGAGTGTATGCAAGAGAGTATACTAGTGCGTGCGGATAATTTCCTTAGCCATCAAGAATGACGTAACATTGAAACCGTGGAAGTAAGCTAATGTACAATACTATTGTATCTAAAAAGTAAACTAGGTAATCATCTAATACAACAAAGCAGACAGACAGCAGCCTATCTCCTCAGCACATGTCGATAGTAAATGAAACTTTAAAGTCGAAGAAACATTTTAAAAAGAGGAAGTGGTCAGGCGAGTCGACGAACCGAAAGGAAAACGGGTCTTGGCGCGAAGGGGAAACGCGCAGGAAGTCGGCGTTGTTTACATACCACGGTCAGCGTAGCATCGCGGTGACCAGGTTACCTCGTGGCTACGTTCGACCATTATTTGCTGATTTCTCTTAACACCTGTTTTTTTTTTTTTTTTTTTTTGTGAATAACAATCGTTGAGTAAGTTTTCGAAAAAAAAAAAAAAAAACCCCGGCTTTTGCGTGATCATCTGTTCGTCAGAGCGTGAAATCTGTGCGTCGTCGGGCAAAGGTGAATGGCCAGGCGCTTGTCACGTGTTTATTTTCCGTGATTTAAACGTATGAAAATGTAACGTGCATGTGGAGGATGCTCGCAGGCAAGATCACGGCGCTGGCATCGGTAAACGTGGGGAGTATGAAGTAGGGCGGGTGGAGCAGCTGTCAAGTGTTTGACACAGAAACACCGATATGATACAAGTAAAACCCCTGTCAGGTGGCCCGCAGTTCACCGACTCTGAACATAAGGAATGAATAGCTCATTACGACGAGCTTCATTACTGGTGAAATGTGGTTGAAGTGGTGGAGAGAATTTTTACTTCATTTTTAAATTTTAAAGGATTTTGGATCGAGACTATAGTCGTTACATTGACATATTGTTAAACCATGATATCCTCCTCAAACCAGATCGACTCGGCATGAGAGGGCGGTGAGTGATTCGTCCAGACTTTGATATATGGGTCAAGAGATGGGTGTGTGGGTTAGGCGTAAGGGAGGGTCACTCTCTCTTTACTAATCCCCTTTTCTGTAGACACTATCTCTCCCCGGCCGACACACGAACACGGTCATAGGCCGATAGAACCGACTGTCCTCAAACTGAAACATTAGAAAATCGCAAGCTTGCCAAGAAGGCCTAGAAAATTGATTTATCAGTTCCTGGAACGCACAGTTAAATTTTATCTCAAAATTTTATGCTAATAGATTTTCAAGTCACTGAGAACAAATTTCCAGCGTAGTTTAGAAATCCTTAAGGTTAATTGTTTGAGGTTTTAAATGTAAACTTACTCATTGTAATAACACCCGAGAGAAGTAAACAATGAACAATAAAATGTGTAAAAGACTAGTTGTGTGCCGTGCCTGCCATCTGACGTGAGCGAGCGAGGGCCATGAACTTGGGAGCTGTGGTGTGGCCGTGACTTTGAACTGCAGATGCCAGATGTCTTGCGCGGAGCAATTATTTTGTTCGTCAGCATCTTACGTGCGTCTCTGAATGAATATTTCTTCATTT
>NW_020868840.1:781911-786911 GCF_003789085.1 Penaeus vannamei
ACATTATATCCACTCCTTGTGAAAACCTGTACTACTACATATGCCTAACTACCCGGTAACAGCGGAAATAACACAGACGAATATAGAAGGAAATATCTTGAGCGTAGAAAAGGCTAACCTATTCTATATGGTCGGCCACGTGTCCTGCTGCAGCATATGGTCGAAAACAAGAAGGCTACATTATCACCCCAGTTGTGTCGAGTACCGGCCCCTTGCTCCTTAGATGGCTTGGGAAGATCTCGCCGCATTAACTAGTCAGCAGAGAGGTTACTATATCACCTTTCACCTGCGAAAGGCGAAATTATAGATAGGCCTACTTTCATATACATTTTTTTTTCACCTGGGCCGATATGTAAAGAGATGACATTCGAGTCGATACTGGGTTTTTTATTTGTTATCATCATTGCTGTTATTAGTATTATCTCTACTAACATTTTATTTGTTATTATCATTAATGTTATTTGTATTATCTCTACTAACGTTTTATTTGTTATCATCATTGCTGTTATTAGTATTACCTTAATCCATTCTTAGTGTCATTTTATCTTTATCCAATATTGGTAGCTTTTTCGTGATTATCATTATCATTATTAGTTGCTGTATATTGATTGTTAGAATTATTATCACCACCTATGTTGATTACTAGTGTTAACATCGTCATACAACCATTAATTTTACTAATGTCAGTATTACCGTTGTTGCTATTATTGTCATTACTATTATTGTTATTATCGTTACTGTTGTTAATCTCATTATGAGTATTATAATTATCAGTACTGTTATCTTTATCATTATTATTATTACTATCATTATCATTACCATCATCATTATTATTACTACTAGTATCAATGTTATTATTACTGTTGTTATCACTATAATTCACTATCATTATTGTTATCTTATTATCGTGTTATTATACCATTATCATCATTATTATAACAATATTTTTTACTATTATCGTTATTATTATAACATTTTTTTTTACTATTATCGTTATTATTATCATTATCATTGATACTATCATTTCTATTATCATTGTTATAGTAATAATACTAATGTTATTATCATTATTATTATTGTTATACTTATTATTATTGTTGTTGTTGTTATTAGAATTAGCATTATCTAAGGTTACTATTATTATCAATAATATTATTAATGTTATCATCACTGTCCTCATTCCAATACTCATCCTCTTCTTTGCTATCATTTTTATTATTTTTATCAATATTGCTATCGTTATCATATTTATTATTATCATTATCATCTTTACCAATATCATTATCATTAATATTATGATCATAATAATAATGTATATATTCTTTTATCACTGTTATTAGAATCAATTTGATTTATATTCTTATTCTCATTCTTATATCCATCATTATTTTTTATAGCTGATGTTATTGTTATCATTATTACTATCGCCATCCATTCGTATTATTTTTGTTATTATCATCATCATTAATTTTAGTATTACTATCATTATCATTCCCATCATCATTATCACCATTATCCTTATCATTATTATTATCATCATTATCATAATCACTGTTATTATTACCATTGCTATATTTATTGTTATTACTGTCAATATTATTATCATTATTAACATTTCATTATTGTTGTTGGCATTGTTATTATTGTTACTGATATTGTTAACATCGTTATCATTAGTATTAGAGAGAGAGAGAGAGAGAGAGAGAGAGAGAGAGAGAGAGAGAGAGAGAGAGAGAGAGAGAGAGAGAGAGAGAGAGAGAGAGAGAGAGAGAGAGAGACAAACATATACATTCTATGCACCCACATGCATAAGCAAGATACTTATCCATACTGCATCAACCCAATACAAGCACAAATTTAAAAGTATCAGGAAGTCATCCGACATTTCCGCAAACAATGAAATGAACCAGCAAATGGTAATAAGTACAGTAAGCAGAAAAAACAACTATCTGGCGGTTCTACTATTCCCCTCCAGCAGCTGTTCCATTGTTTACTTCCTGGATACTTATAAAAAGTTCCTTGGCGGTGGGATGCGCATGTCAGACAGTTAAAAAATACAAAAGGAATAAAGATGATGATCTGAAGGAACATGAAGTATTCCGAATTTAAGACATTACTGCAAAACGTAAATTAAAGAGACTAAAGGTTTTCTTCTGTACTGGTTAGAAAAAGAGAAATTGCGGTAAATTCTGGCTATAGGAAGGAAAAAACCGTTACAGAAACCATAATATTCGATAAAAACAACAAATAGAAAAAAACGAATTTACATGCTATGAAAAGTGGATCTTACAGAGAAAAAATAATCGAAAAATCATTAATGTAGCAGCATCAGAAATCACGGTATCATCATTTAGAACTGAAACATTCTCCTTTACGAAGAAGAGGCCATTTACACGCTCTTACAAGAAATTGCATTCCATGATATTCCTACAACACCAAGCCGGGATAAGTGGGTTCCTTGTGCACCTGCAAGAACCCCATGGCATCTCCAGCTGGGCTTCACCACCACTGGACATGCAATACTCGGAAACAGCAAGGGAAGTAAATGAGTGATAGTTTTTACCCATTCACTGTCTACTGTCATGTTTTATTGTTTTTATCACCATTGCATTGTTACTAGTACTCTTATCCTTATTGTTGTTATTGCCACCATCATTACTATTTATCTATTATTATTATTATCATTTATCTGTATTATTATCATCATTATTATTATTATCATTATCATTTTATTTCAATATCTCATTAGTAAGTGCGGGAGGTATCTGCGGAAGTAGGGGGGGAAGGTGTGTGTGTGTGTGTGTGTGTGTGTGTGTGTGTGTGTGTGTGTGTGTGTGTGTGTGTGTGTGTGTGTGTGTGTGTGTGTGTGTATTGTGTGTCTATATGTATGTATGTGTGTCTGCATGTATGTATATGTGTGTGTGTGCATGTATGTATGTGTGTGTCTGTATGTATGTGTGTGTGTGTTAGTGTGCGTGTGTGAGACAAAGCAACAGCCTCGAAGACCGAGGCGGGCGCCTCCCAAGCCACCTCCATTACATGGCCCCGAGTAATCCGCCGAAGCTGGTAATTATCCTGATAACATCACCATTGGTGTTACCACGGGAAAATTTCTCTCATAATCCTAACAGGTTATTATTTCTGTTTCCCGCTCCTAATTCTCCTTCTCCTCAACCCCCCTTCTGCTGATTCCTAGCTTTCTCTAATTCCACTTTGCTCTGTGGTAAATAATTACCAAGCCACGCTGTTACGCATATGGATGAAATGAACTGTATATCTATCCATCTAACTATCTATCTATCTATATTATACAAACGTGTGTATGTATGTGTATATATATATATATATATATATATATATATATATATATATATATATATATATATTGTGTGTGGATGTGGGTGTATACACACACATTTACATCACGCATATATGCGCGCTTTTAGTCGCATGTATATAACGACCGATTAAAATATACTGCAACCGACACAGGACTGGCCAACCGATTTACAAACCATTCATTCCCAAAGGAGCGCATTAGACTCGCCTGTGAAACCAAGTCCTCAGTGCCCTCGGAGGAGCAGGTCTTTGAATCGTACGAATCTCAGGTAATCCGCGCGCGCGTTGTGGCTCTTGAGGTTTCTTCTGATCCCTCGTTATGGATCCTGGTTTGTGGGGAATTAAATTCCTGTTAGGAAGGCCATATTTCCAGGTGTGTGTGCGCGTGCGTGTGTGTGTGTGTATGTGTGTGAGCGTGCGTGCGTGCGTGCGTGTGTGTGTGTGTGTGTGTGTGTGTGTGTGTGTGTGTGTGTGTGTGTGTGTGTGCGTGTGTATGTGTGTGTGTGTGTTTCTTGAGCGCCATTTAGGCTCCCCCACCTTAGCTACGTCACATATATAAACAGACACACACACACACGTGTGTGCGTGATTTTGTGTGTCTGCTTCATGCTTGCAGTTACGGTATGCTACTCACTCCGGATACACTGGCGCAATGTCAAGGAAGCACGCGCTACCCTGTTTTAATTGCATTTAGTCGACTCAGCTATCTTAGGTGCCTGGAGAGTGTCCAGAACATACACGTAAATATAATCAAATCAAAATGTGATCATAGTTTCTACTAGATTTGGAACTTTAGATCAATGTTAACGAAAAAACTATGTAGGCCTGATGTTAACCTAAAACTTCTTTTAAGTGAAAATGGAAGCTCAAACTTTCAGTACCATAAAAATACATACACAGACTTGAAAGCAGTGGAACATCCACCTACAAAAACGTACACCTAGACTCACAGATACACATACACACGCACGTACACAGAACAAACAACGGGAAATAACGGACCATAAGAATCACACCAGCTGTTTGATATTCGTGTCTGTTCCTGAGATCATATTGGTGTTTCCATTGGGCAGTTTTCCTCTATCCTTTCCTTTTTATTCCCCATATCCTTACACGATATACTTTGAAAACTCAGTCATATCAAGGCAATATCCTGACCTTGTAGGTTGATATAACATTATATAGACCGTGCTACCCGTCGCCGCACCTCCTGGTCAACTGCCTTCACGTCGTTTTAGCTTCCGCTTACCCCCGCCCCCACCCACCCCTCCTGGTGCCATAGACGCCCCATAGAAGATCCAAAGCCGCCTTGGTTAATGAATAGAGAGTCGAGTTACTTTTGCAACAGCTGTGGACAGATCTCTCCGTTTGTGAATAACTTTCCCTTTTTTAACGCGAAGTGACGAGCAACGCCAGAAAAGTTAAAAACATCAGCTGGCACATTATCCGCCCGGGCTTTCTACATTACAACTGCCGCTCTCCACCTGACATCATAGTGATTTAAGAACGGATGTCTGTGTATGAGCAGGAGGGAAGAAAAACATGTGAGGTCAAGACAAACGTAAAGAAATGCCAATATGTCTTATAAAGAACTGAGATAAGATGAAATAGTCTGATGTGGTAAATCAGCTTGATAAAGGCGTAGGAATAATGTCTTAGGT
>NW_020868840.1:791911-796911 GCF_003789085.1 Penaeus vannamei
ACACTAATGGCGAGTTCAATACAAAAAGGAGGTTTTATTTCGCCACCTGGCCCCCTTGCCTGTCGTTGAGGGAGGTGGGAAGCGCCACGCACAGGTACGAATCTATTGTATTTCTCAGCTACTTTTTGCAAGTTATTTCAATGTACAGTTACATTTCGAGTGGGCTTTGTTTGTGTGGCTCCTCGACAACGGGAGGTTATATGATTGGATTTGAATATATCTATATTTGTCTATTTACACACACACACACACACACACACACACACACACACACACACACACACACACACACACACACACACACACACACACACACACACACACACACACACACACACTCACTCACACTCACACACACACTCACTCACTCACACGGATTTATGTGTATGTATATCACCATAACCTAAAACTACAAACTGCAATCTAAATCTCAGTGTCAGAGGTCTCCCTCTGGACATATCACTGCGACCTTCAGACATTTGTCTCTGACCTTTATCCGTATCATCGCGACATTCTTTTGAAAGCAGACCTTCTTTTCTCTTGGTCGCCTCCTTCCATATGATCTCTCCCGGTTGTTCGCGCCGACGTGCATGATCGTGACCTTCATATTTTTTTTCGCAGCTGTTATAGTACTTGTGACCTTCATACAGTTCGCTCCTTCCACAGCTGACCTTCGTGTACTTTCTCCGCCGGGGTCATCGATACCAACTTTCTCCCTTTATCAATATCCATCACACCCGCCCCTTCCACCCCTCACCATTACGGGCTTCGGCTTCGCGCTCTTCGCCCTGCAAGTACCACCCTTATCCCTTACCCCTCATCCTTCTTCTTCTTCTTCATCTTCATCTTCTACTTCTCCTCCTACTCCTCCTTTTACTCTCTTTTATCCTTCTCCTCCTCCTCCTGCTCCTGCTCCTCCCTCCTCCTCCTCCTCCTCCATCTTTCCTACTCCCTCCTCCCCCTCCTACTCCTCCTTTTCTCCTCCTCTTCCTCCTTCGCCTCCTCCTCCTCCATCTCTCCTCCCCCCCTCCTCCTCCTACTCCTCCTAAACTCCTCCTCCTACTCCATCTGTCCTACTCCCTCCCCTCCCTCTTTCTGCCCTGCCTCCTCTCCTCCCTCTTCCTTCATCCCTTCCTTCTTCCCATCCTCATTCTTCTCTCCCTTTTTTGTTCACTCCTCCCTTTTCACCAAATTCTTCCTCTTCACCTCCCTTCATCTCCCTCTCCCTCCCCCTCCCCCGTCCCCTCCTTCTATCACCTCCCTATTCCTCCCCATCTACCCACTTCCCTTTTTTCTTCCTCCCCCTCCCTCCCCTTTCCTCACTCTTCCTCCCTTCCATCTGCTTCCCTCCTCTTCCTCCCCTCCCCTTTTTCTTCTTCCGCTTCCTTCCGTCTTTTTCCCCTCCCTCTTCCTTCCCCCTTCTTTTCCCTCCTCTTCTTCTTCTCCCTTCCCTCCACTTCTCTTCTTCCTCCCCTCCTTCCTTCTCCTGCCCTCTTCTTCCCCTCCCTCCCCCTCCCCCTCCTTTTCCCTCCTTCCTTCTCCCGCCCTCTTCCTCCCTTCCTCCCTCTTCCTCCCTTCCCTCCCTCTTCCTCCCCATCCATCACCCACTCCTGTCCCCCGCTCTCCCCCTGGGCCTCCTCCTCCCTCGTGCCGTAACGGAAGAAACCCAACGACAGATCCATCCCGGAGGCCCTTCAGCGCTCAAGGGGATAGGAGGGGATAGGCGGGGAGGAAATCGGGTTGTAGGACTGGATAGAGGAAGGGGGGCGCGGAGAAAGGGGTGGGGAGGGGTGGGAGGGCCGTCCGACCTTTACCAGGTGGCCGCTCCTCTGACTTTCTCCTCCCCGGCATCTCTACCTGCTGGACATTCTTGGCGTTCTTCGTCGACGGCCCTACTTGGCCTACAACTCGCCTCGGCCTACTCTGCCCGTCTTTTTTTCCTGTTTCCTTCCTGTTGTTGATTTGAGTTTAGATTCTCGTTTCACTCGATGAAGTTTTTTGCGCTGATGCGATTTCCGGCTTCTGCTCTTCGACCTGCTCGGTTCTCTGCCTCTCTGTCTCTGGTGCGGTATGTCGTCTACGTAATCTTCTTTTGGCCGGTTTCATGGTTCTCTTTGGCTTTTGTGGCCGCAAAAGTGATGCTTTTATCGCATTTTCTGCTGCTCTAAACTCTCTTCTTTCACGACCCCCTATTATCCTCTCTTTTACTGACATTATCCCTTCCTGCTCTCCCTTTTTCCATTCTTTTCCTTGGTCCACCCCATTCTCAAAGTTCCCCTCTTTCCCCCCTCGCTTACCGCTTACCTACCTACACCATCGTTCCTATTGATCCCTTCCCTCCCCCTTCCTCTTCCTGCCATTTCCCCCTTTCCCTCCCTCCTCCTTGCCTTCGAGAATAATGGCTTTTGAATCCGCATGTCGCCTCCGCCCCTTGCGACACCTCCTCCCTCCATCAATCGCCCTCTGAAGCAGGTTTCCCCGCCTTCAACAGAGAATGAGGATTCTCACGCCTTTTCCTCGCTGGGACAACGCTGGTCCGATTGTCCTTCTCTCGGCCTTGACACACTTTTTGCCATTTGTTTGACATCTTGACCACCTTGAGGATCTGTTCATACAACCTCGGGGGGGAGGGGGGTTCTTTTCGATGTTTATTTCTATTATTCTTTTTAGAAAGAGAGAGTAAGAGAAAGGTTAAGGAGGGGCGTTTAAAGGGCAATTCTACGAGGAAACTTGAAGTGTACAGTGTTTCTGGATATTCATTGAGGATATCCTTCGTTTGGTAGTGTAACCTTTCTTGGGTGATTGAGACTAAAGGATACTAATCACCCCATGCTGTTGTCCTCAATGTTTGGTTAACCAGCCTTCCCGGGTCTTTTACTTCTCGCTGTAACCACAAACATTTCATTTAAGACTTTTTAACCTTTCTCTTAAAAAATGGATAAAGATAAGGGCCTAAGTAATACCTATCTTGAGTGACACACGAGTGACAGGTTTTCATATTGGCTGATTAACTTGAACGATTTTGGCTGATTGTAAACAGATTAGGAAAACTATATCCATGTAATACGCAGTATATGTTTTCCTTTAGAGAATCTTCATAATCACGGGTTCCTCAATATAGGGAGTGTTACTAACGAAAATAAAACCTGTGCTGGCATACACAGGCGGTATACCTTTATCAGCAAATATCTAACCAACCCATGCGGAAAATGACTGCAGAACGAACCTCCTCTAATTGAGACATTTAGCAGCCTGCAAGTGGGACATGCAACAGCAGCTCATTCCAGGAGAACCCTTCCTTCCCCGCGCAAGACCCACATTTTTCCCCGACAGAACATCGATATCACAGCGTACCAAGCAGAGGGAAACATTCTTGAGAAAGTAATGGCAAGAATAATAATCAGGGAGAGCCGGGTAGGGAGCAAGGAGCACACGAGCCCCAGGGGCATGTCAGGCTGCGTGAGAGTGACAGTATAACCAAAATATGTCGCTGGGCCGGGTGAGATGCCTATTGTGCGCGCAGGACCTTAATGAGAAAGAGAAATCGAAGGATACACGAGGAACCCCGAGCCCCGTCATGGAGGCTGTGGCCATTTGTCAAGATAACACAACGTGCTGGTAAACAGTCTTTTTTTTCTTTTCCTTTCCTCGTTTTCTTCTTTCTGCCACCACCCTTTTCCCTCCTGCTACCTGGCCGTTATTGGTGATAAGCCTATATTTGTGAGGAACTAATGGCGAGTATTGTTGTGCTGAGAAATAACTGGTAATTGTCTAGTAGTTGGAAGAAAGGGAAAGATGGCTTTTATATCATTTGTTTGCTGTCTTTTGTCCATTTGCCTAAATTACTGTATCTCCTTTTTATTACTGTTTACCTTTTGTGTCCGTTATTCCGACTCGCTGCCTTTCGATTCCAGCATTATCGTTGTTATTACGGCTATGATTTAGTTCTATGCCCATTGTAGTTTCTTTCTGTAGTCATTGCTATTAGTTGCAGCTGTAGCGGTGTTGATGTTGTTACAGTGATAACATTGGATATTGTGAGCAATAATTGTGGTAATGATTTACTGACAAGGATAATAACAATACTGACAAGTATAATAACTATAATGGCAATGTTCATACTGAAAGTGACAACAGGAACACCAGTAATACAAGCATTAATAATGATATCCGTATTGGATCATGATAATGAGCAGCATAATAATAATAGAAACGCCAAAAATGGTAATAATAACAACGAAAGTAAGGTTATAATAAGTAATAGGATAATATAGAAATGGTTAAAATAACGACAATAACATGATAAATTATAGGATGATATGAAGGAACAACAAGAGAAGCAGTACTATAATTATAATGTTAATAACTGTTACAGTAACCGATAATGATGATAAATTGTAATGATAAAAAGTACATTGCGACACACCCCTTTCCGGTAACATAATATCTTCTTTATCTGCTATTTTTATTGTCACTTTTTAATGGTTTATTTTATCACATTATTCCTATCCTTTTCCGTCATTCTTGTTTTGCTTTCTTTGTTGTGCATTACCCGGATCGTATCGCCAGACGTCATACGCGAACGTGCAAAACATCAACAACCATTTTCATTGATCATTCATGTCTGCAGTGTCTCAACGCTAACACATACCCACATGCACCATGTCAGTCAGTAACAACTCTATAACTTCGCAGTCTGCCTTTTATTTTTTATTTTTTATTTTTTTATAGAAGCGTCAGTATTCAAACTGTTCTCAAAAAATAAAAGTCTACCTTTTATTTTTTGTAGAAGCGTCAGTATTCAAACTGTTCTCAAAAAATAAAAGTCTACCTTTTATTTTTTTTTTATAGAAGCGTCAGTATTAAAACTGTTCTAAAAAAATAAGTCTACCTTTTATTTTTTGTAGAAGCGTCAGTATTCAAACTGTTCTCAAAAAATAAAAGTCTACCTTTTATTTTTTATAGAAGCGTCAGTATCCAAACTCTTCCCAAACCCCCAT
>NW_020868841.1:12100-14600 GCF_003789085.1 Penaeus vannamei
GGAGGCGTTTAAACCTGCTGAATCCTTTCTAAGATATTTTGTGAGTGTTGGTTGGATCTTTTTCTCATTTAGGTTGAATATCTAATTTGCTGTTACTTTTTTCAAAGATTTCGAGTGGGACTTCAAGGTGAATGAATTGCTGATGGCATTCCGATGCGGATGGATTCTTCTTGATCGTTGTTACTTTTTCGGTTTCTTGATTGAGTACTTTCGAGTGCCACTCAAAGGTGACCGGATTTTGAGGATAACCTTTTTATTAGGCTTATGGTGTTATTTTCTTTTTTTTTTTTTTTTTTTTCGTTTTCTTTTTCTTCTTCGTCATCATAGAATATGTGTAATGGCCTTATTAGAAATGAATATTAATCAGCTACATGTCCTGGCGCTTTTATTTAATAAAAAAAACAGGACAATTGTTGTTTTCTTTACTTTCAAATTCCTTATTAAATATCAACCAATTTGCATCCGGGAATTGATTATTGCTTAATAAGAGGGATTATTAGAAAGAAAGAAGAAATACCAAACCACAT
Source organism: Penaeus vannamei (assembly GCF_003789085.1). NCBI lineage: Eukaryota > Metazoa > Arthropoda > Malacostraca > Decapoda > Penaeidae > Penaeus > Penaeus vannamei. The sequence continues at coordinate 12,628 of NW_020868841.1, forward strand.
ATATACCATTCCAAAGCAGAATTGGTATTTAATTTCAAAAGAAAAAGAAGAAAAAAATAAACGCACATATATAACCATTCCACCAAAATTGGTATAGCATTTCAAAAGAAAAAAGAAAGAAAGAAAATACCAAACCACATATATATATTTACCATTTCAACCATTCCACCAGAATTGGTATTGCATTTCAAAAAGAAAAAAAGAAAGAAAGAAAATACCAAACCACATACATACCATTCCAACCAGAATTGGTATTACAATCGAAAAAAAAAACATATTACCATTCCAATCAGATTAATATTGCATTAAAAAAATGAAAATACTAAACCACATATACATACTATTCCAACCAGAACTGGTATTACAATTCGCAAAAAAGAAAGAAAGAAAAAGGAAAAAAATACATCAAGTTTGTAGACTACCAAGCCTTTTAATAAAGCCACTCGCCTCCTCGACCCCAACACGTTTAAGACATGTCGGACGAGCCATCGACCGGTGATGGAAGCGGGCGATACGAAGGACGATAAGGCCCACGTCTCCATCCGTCTTCATTAGTCGTTGACGCCGTATTTTGCTGGCCCCGTCTGCATGCCAGAGAGAGATAGAGGGGGAGGAGAGGGAGAGAGAAAGGGAGGGATGAGAGGGTGGGAGGGGTAAAGAAGTAGCGAGGTCGTCTGGTTATCGTTTTTTTTTCTTCTTCTTCGTTCTTCTCGGTCCTCTTGTCCTCTTGCTCTTCTTTGGTTTCTCTTGTCCCCTTTCTCTTGCCTCTTTGGTCCTCTTGTCCCTTTCTCTTCCTCTTGGTCCTCTTGTCCCTTTCTCTTCCTCTTGGTCTCTTGTCCGCTTTCTCTTCCTCTTGTCCTCTTGGTCCGCTTTCTCCTCCACATCTGGTAGTCCTCGTTCTCTCTCTTCTTCTTCGGCCGTTCATCCCCTTTTTCTCTTTACCGAACCCTCCGTCTATCTCTTCACTTACCTATCGCAATACCAACCTGTAACACCCTGTCCTCCTCCCTTGCCTCCTACCCCCCACCCCACCCCCACCTCCATCTCCACCCCCAACTTTCATTCCATCTCCACCCTCCTTCCATGACGATCAGGTATCTATTGGTTTAGGAGGAGGAGGGAAGGAGGAGAAGGAGGAGAAGAGGTGAGGAGGAGGAAGGGAATGGGGAAGGGGAAGAAGGAGAAAGAGGAGGGAAGGAGGAGGATGAGAAGATTAGAGGAGGAGGAGGAAGAGAGAGGGGAAGGAGAAGCAGAAGAAGGTCGAGGAGGAGGAGGAGGAGGAGGGAAAATGGAGAAGGAGGAGGAAGGAGGAAGAGGGAGGGGAAGGAGAAGAAGAAAGAGGAGGAGGATGAAAAGATTAGAGGAGGAGGAGGAAGGGGAAGCAGAAAAAGAAGAAGAAGAAGCAGTAGGAGGAGGAAGGAGAAGTGGAAAGGGGAGGGAGAAGGAGCGGAAGTAGAGAAAACGGGAAAGAGACGAAGATAAAGAAGAAGAAGAGAAGAGAAGTAGCGCGACGACGAGGAGGAGGTCCCCGTGGCGACCCGCATTAATTAGCGATCGGTGGCGGCGGCGGCGGTCGGGTTGTCGGGCATGTGTCGGGTGGTGCCGCTATCGGGCCGACGGGACCCCGCCTTGCCTTTATGGGCCTGGGAAGATAGATAGCGGGGCTGATAGCGACGCTGCGGAGGGGCGTGGGCGTCGTGGGGGCGGGGGCGATAAGATGGGAGGGGGGAGGGGGAGGTTTGTAGACGAAGGGGGGAGGGGGGAGGTTGCAGACGAGGGGGGAAAGGGGAGGCGATAAGGTGGGAGGGTGGGGGGTGGGGGAGGGAGGTTGCAGACGAAGGGGGTGGGGGGTGGGGGTGGAGGTTGCAGACGAAGGGGTGGGGTGGGGAGGTTGCAGACGAGAGGGGGTGTGGGGGTGGAGGTTGCAGACGAGGGGGAGGAGGGGGAATGGGGAGAGGCGTGTACTTTGTGGG
>NW_020868841.1:17100-39687 GCF_003789085.1 Penaeus vannamei
ACTTTTATGTCTTCTCTCTTTCTCCCTCTCCCTTTTATCCCCATTCCCTCTATCTCCCCTTTTCTCCATCTCACTCCCTTCTCCCCTTTCGTTGCATCACACTCAATGCACCAGATTTTATATGTACTCCCGTCAACTCCTTCCTACTCCCCCACCCCTTCTCCACCCACCCCCACCCCTCCCTCCTCCTCCCCCCTACCCCTCCCTCCTTAACCCTTCCCCCTCCCTTCTTTAACCTTCCCCCTAGTCAGAGAGTAGCCCCCCCACCCCCCCCCCCCACCCCTCCTTTAACCCTCCCCCTAGTCAGAGAGTAGCCCCCCACCCTCACCCATCCCTCCTTTAACCCTTCCCCTAGCCAGAGAGTAGACCCCAACCACTCCCCTCCCCCATCCCTCCTTTACCCTTCCCCCTAGTCAGAGAGTAGCCCCCACCCCCACCCCCACCCGTCGTAGGAGAGGGTGATGTTCATATGCAAATGAGGTGCGAGGCCTTGTAGTTTGTCGTCCGTGTATGTGCGATTGTGTGTTCTTGTGTTTGGGTGGTGGGGTTGAGGGAGGAGGGAGGGGGGTGGGTGGGTGGGTGTTGAGTTGGAGGGGGTGGGGGTTAAGGAGGGGGGGGAGAGAGGGAGAGTGCGGGGGGAACTGAATGGAGGGGGTGGGGGTTAAGGGAGGGGAGGAGAGTAGGCTGGGGGTGGGGTTTAGGGAGGGGGGAGAGTAGGCGGTGGTGGGTAGTGAGTTGGAGGGGGTGGGAGTTAAGGAGGGGAGGAGAGAAGTGATGAGGGGGGGGGGATGAGGGAGGGGAGGAAAGTGGGAGGGAGGGTGGGGATATGAAAGTGAGGAGAGTAAGAATGTACAATTTTTTTTTCGATTATTTATAGATTGCCACAATTTTTTTTTTTTTTTTTTTTTTTTTTTTTTTTTTTACGCATTTCTGTTTCAGAAATGTCGAAACGTATTTTTTATTTTATGTCTATGACAGAGCAAACAGTAAATGCCTTTATAGGAATATGAGGCTCCAGTAATTTAGCAAATTAAATATATGCCTAAAATGTATAGTTTTCGGTATTCCTCATGTTCTTCCCTCATTTAATGGTTCGTCAATCAAGAAATTAATAAATGAAGAGAATGATAAATGAAAGGGAGATAGAGAAATTAATTAATTGTTTGCGTTCTCTATGTGTCTGTTCAGTGTTGTGTGTGCGTGCGTGTGTGAGCTCAGAATTCAGACAGCCAGTGATGCGAATAAACTTTATGAAGTGTTAGATTTAAGAGTAAAAAAAGAAAGAAATTTGTTTAAGAGTAAAAAAGAAAGAAATTTGTTTAAGAGTAAAAAAAAAAAAGAAAAATTTGATTAAGAGTAAAAAAGAAAGAAATTTGTTTAAGAGTAGAAAAAGAAAGAAATTTAAGAGTAAAAAAAGAAATTTGTTTGAAATGTTTACGGAAGATGAAGTCTGGAGAAAGATTGCCTTGTGCAGTACTTAGCTTAGTTTTTTTTTTGTTTTTTTTTTTTTAGCATGTAAATGAGGTTGATTGCAAGGCGAGTGATTGCAAATTGGGTAAAGTTGGGCATTTTTAAGCCGCGATCTTAGAGGGCGGTTGAGGAAGGGGAGGGGGGAAGAGGAAGGGAAGAAGGGGAGGGGAAGGAGGGGAAGGGGAAGGGGAGGGGGGAGGGAAGAGGAAAGAGGAAGGGGAGGGGGGAGGGGAAGAGGAAGGAAAGGGGAGGGGAAGAGGAAGGGAAGGGGAGGGAGGGAAGAAGGGGGAAGGAGAAGGAAGGGGAGGGAAGAAGAAGGGGAAGGGTGAAGGAGGAGCGGAGGGGAGGGAAGAGGAAGAAGGGGAAGGGGAAAAGGAGAAGAAGCAGTCGAAGGAGAAGGGGAGGGGAAGCAGGTGAAGAAGGGTAGTGGAAGAGAAAAGGGGGAAAGGGGGAAGGGGGATGGTCCAGGTGCTCCCATTTCGCTAATGAGTCCTCCCCTTTTTCTCTCAATTACCTCATTAAACGTATCGAGCGGCTGATGAGGCGTAGCGATTGCCCGCGCCGAAAATTTGTAAAAAAAAAAAAAAAAAAAAAAAAAAAAAAAAAAAAAAAGAGAGAGATTTAGAGAAGACTTTAGATCTCACGCCCCTGTCGAACACGGTCCCCCCGCGCCCACGGATGGAGGACTCGGCGCCCATTGGGTAGGGGAATGGGCGGAGACGCGGATTGATCTTGGCGAGGGGTTGGTGGGTGTTGAGGTGGTTGTAGTGTGTGTTTGTTTTTTGTTTTTGTGTTTTTTGTGTTTGTGTGTGTTTTGGGTGGATGGCTTTGTGTGTGTCTGTTTCTTTTTCCTGCGTGCTGTGTGTGTGTGTGTGTGTGTGTGGTGTGTGTTGTGTGTGTGTGTGTCTTTCTTTCTTTGCCTTGATTGATTCTCTGAGGTAACGCGTATGTGGCTGTATGTATGTGTCCTTGTTTATGTTTGCGTTTGCGTGTGTTCTCTGTTTCTGTTTCTCTTCCACTGAATGTGTGTCTCTGCCTGATATTGTGCCTGTCTGTCTGTAACCTTTGTCTGTCAATCTACTTGTATGTCTGTCTTCCTGTCTTGTTCTGTCAATTCTCTGTCTATCTACCTGTCTGTCTGCTGTCTATCTACCTGTCTGTCTGGTCTGTTTGTCTTTACCTGCTTCTTGTCTGTCACCCTTCCTGATCTATGCTACCTGTCTGTCCATCTACCTGCCTATCTGTATCTACCCCGCTCGCTGCTTACATGTACGTACGCTCCAACTGGGGTGTACACGCGCACACGAAACCTAACTCAGACTAATGGTTTNTATTTTTTAATTATTTTTTTTTTTTCTGTTTTTAAGCATGAGTTAAGAGAAGTGAAAGACCGAGTGATTGCAAGGCGAGTGATATTGCAAATGTAAGGGGCGCAAAGCTATCCGATGGCGGACATTTTTTAACGCCAGCGATCTGTAGAGGGACGGTTCTGATGGACGGGGGAGGGAGGGGGGGAGAGGAAGGAGGGGTAGAGGAGACAGGAGTACAAGGGGGAGGGGAAAAGGGGATACGTAGGGGGAGGCAGGGACCAAGGGGGATAAAGGGGGTAGGTGAGTGGGAAGACGGGTGGAGAGGGGAAGAGAAACTGGTAAAGGGGTCTGCTAAGGGGTAAGGAGAGAGGAGGGGGGAGAGGAAAGAACGGGGAGGGGGGGAGGAGGTAAAGATGGAAGGGAGGGGTGAAGGGGGAGGTGGAGGGAAGAGACGGACTGAAGGAGCGGGTGTAAGGGCGAAGGGAGGGCTAAACGGAGGAAGAAGCAAGCTGAACAGAATAGTGTGTGTAGCAGGGAGAGAGGGTAGATAGGTAAGGGGGAAACGAAAGGGAATGGACAGGGAAGGGGGACAGGGTCGGAGGTCCAGGTGCTCCATTCGTCGCCTAATGGAGTTCCTCGCCTTTTCTTCTCATTACTCATTAAAACGTATCACGACGGCTGATGAGGACGTAGCGATTGCCGCCGCGCCCGAAAATCTTGCTAATAAAAGTAAAAAAAAAAAAAAAAAAAAAAAAAAATAAAAAAAAAAAAAAACGAAAAAGGAAAAAAAGAGAGATTTAAGAGAAGACTTTAGATCTCGCCCCCCCTGTCGACACAGGTCGTCCCCCGCGCCACGGATGGAGGACTCGGCGCCAGTTGGTGAAGGGGAATGGGCGGGACGCGGTTGATCTTGGCGGGAGGGGTTGTGGGTGGGTTGAGGTTGTTGTAGTGTGTGTGTTTGTTTTTGTTTCTGTGTTTGTGGTGTGTGTTTGGGTGGATGGCTTTGGTGCGTGTCTTTTCTTTTTCCTGCGTGTGTGTGTGTGTGTGTGTGTGTGTTTCTTTCTTTCTTTGCTTGATTGATTCTCTGAGGTAACGCGTATGTGGCTGTGTGTATGTGTCCTTGTTTATGTTTGTGTTTGCGTGTGTTCTCTGTTTCTGTTTCTCTTCCACTGAATGTGTGTCTCTGCCTGATATTGTGCCTGTCTGTCTGTAACCCTTCCTGTCTGTCAATCTACCTGTATGTCTGTCTGCCTGTCTTGTCTGCCAACCTTCCCGTCTGTCTATCTACCTGTCTGTCTGTCTGTCTATCTAACATCCCTGTCTGTCTCTGTCTGTCTATCTACCTGTCTGTCCCTGTCTTATCTACCTGTCTGTCTGTCTGTCTATCTACCTGCCTATCTATCTTACCCTTCCTGTTACTATGCTAACTGTTCTTCTGTCTGTCTGACAGTCCATCTACCTGCTATGGTATCTAATCCCTCCGCTGCAACATGTGCGTAAACTGTCAGACGCGACCTAACTGCAGACTAATGGCTTCAGATCCTCTCTGAGGTATATTAACGTGCATTAAGCGTTATCGGTTTCCATCGGAGAGAACGCTTATCGGCAGACGCCAACGACCTCGGAAGAGACAAAGAGGAGGATAATTTATTTTTTGTCCTTCTTCTTCTTCTTCGTCGTCGTCTTCTTCTTCGTCTTACTCTTATTCTTCTTTGTCTTCTTCTTTGTTTTCTTATTCTTCTTCGTCTTCTTCTTTGTCTTCCTCTTCGTCTTATTATTCATCTTCGTCTTATTCTTATTCTTCGCCTTATTCTTCTTCGGCTTATTATTATTATTCGTCTTCTTCGTCTTATTATTATTATTCGTATTCTTATTCTTCTCTATTCTCTTCTTTCTTCTTCTTCTTCTTCTTTCTCTTCTTCCTTTTCTACTACTATTTCTCCTGATGAGCCTTTGAATAATTGAGCAAAGGAGGTAATTACAAGACGTTAGCTTGTCTTAATTGTAATCTTCAAGTGAAATAAACTTTTTTTTTATTTTTATTTTTTTTATTTATTTGTTATTATTTTTTTTTGTCAGTATTTTCACTTCGGAATTACATAGCGGACGAGGGGATGAATAGTAGCGGAAGATAAACGAAGGGCATGGAGATAACGAGGAATAAACGAAGGAGATGGCGATAGCGGAAGAAGAATGAAGGAAAAGGCGATAGTGAAAAAATGAACGAAGGGAATGGTGATAGCGAATAAAAAGTGGGATGACGATAGCGAAGACTAAAGAAGTGGATAGCAATAGTGAAGATAAATGGAGGTGGCGGTGGCGAAGAATAGAGGAGATAGCGACAGCGGAAAATAAACGAGAGAGGATGGCGGTAGCGAAGAATAAAGGAGATAGCGACAGCGGAAAATAAACGAAGGAGGATAGCGATAGCGAAGAAAAGAGGAGATAGCGACAGCGGAAAATAAACTAAAAAAAAACGCAATAGCGACGCGAATGGAGGAAAGAGACCGAGACAACGCAATACATACGTGGGGTGTGGGGGGTAGGGGGTAGGAAGGGGGGGTGGGGGCGTGGGAACATGACACTTATGTGGGGCGTCGCTGGTTATTATTATTTTTTCTTTCTTTCTTTCTTTCTTTTTTCTTTTTTCTTTCTTTCTTTTTTAGTTATTGATTTATTTGTTATTTATGTATTATTGTGGCTTCTCTCGTCTTTTCCCCTTTTTTTCTCCTTTCTTTTTTAGTTATTGATTTATTTGTTGTTTTATGTATTATTGTGCTTTCTTGTCGTCTCTATCCTTTTTTTTTTCTTTCTATTCTTTTTTACGTCAATTCTTCAGTAAGTTTTCTAATGTTTTTTTTCTTTTCTCTGTTTACTCATTTCGTTTTTGTGTCTTTTTCATTTGTAGCGTTTATTTTGCGTGGTTTAGTTACATGAATAAAATTCTGGTATTTGGGAAAATTAGATTTCTATCATGAAAGGGGAAGAAAGAAGAAGAAGAAGAAGAAGAAGAAAGAAGAAGAAGAAGAAAGAAGAAAGAAGAAGAAGAAGAAGAATAAGCAAGAAGAGAAAGAGAAAGAAGATGAAAAGTAGACACTGAAAAGAAAGGATAGGATGAGTATAATGGTGATAACAAAAGAAGAAAAGGCATAGAAAGAGTAGGAACAGAAGTATAAGACAATAGAAAATTTATAACGAACACTGTGATAAAAAGATAAATGATTTATAACGAACACTGTGATAAAAAGATAAATGATTTATAACGAACTCAGTAAATATTTACAAACGAACTCTGTGATAAAAGATCAATATATTTATAACGAACACTGTATAAAAAGATAAATATTAAACGAACACTGTGATAAAAAAGATAAATGATATAATAACGAAACACTGTGATTAAAGGATAAATATTTTTTCATTTGTGTTTGTGATAACAGTGTTATTGTGTGCGTGACAAAAACAAAAAACAGGCGATATTTCATGTTTTTCAATCCATGCAGACAGGCAGGGAATTTACATGCAAAAATTATATATGACATTTTGATTCTGCTGAAATAACAAATATTTGCGTGTGAGTGCAACGTTTGCAATACAGTTTGCAATTACTGTTTGTTTTGTTTTTTCCCGTTGTGTAATGTGGGTTGTTTTGGATTGTAAAGTGGGGTATTATTTTGTTGATTTATATATTTGTGGCAAGTGATTATTGATTGGTTTTATGTTGTATTTTGTTTAGGTCAATTCTGTTTGTATTCATGATGGGTTGTATGCAAAGTGTATATGCAGCTCGTTGTTTTTTATTACGAATCATCACCCGCACACCAATACCACTACGGTCACTCACCCCTACTACCACTGTCATCACCACCACTACCATCACTACCATCATAATTGCCACCACCGACCACAATGCAAACCACCTTTCCATCAATCAGCACCTCGACCACCTACCGACCACACACATCATGAGACCCATCCTGACCACAGCCACCCATCACCCACGCTATAACACCACCACACAAGCTACCACACCACCAAAGCCACCACCATACACCACCATAAGCACACCACCGCACCTACACACCACCCACCACCATAAAGCACCATCACCGCACATAAGCACCAACCACCCACCACCATAAGCACCACCACCACCACCACCAATATCATAATGATTACGGTTGTTACTAATAAGGCAGTTAGGCCTATAGGTGTGATAATTACGACAAAATAGGGATAATAAACTATTATTCCTAGTGATAACAATGGTAACCATGGAGTTATTACTAATGATTGTTATGGTTAACCTGACGATAATATTAGTGACAGATATTTTTATTTTCGTTATTGTTATTTCATAGGTCTCTTGGTGATTGTCATCACCCTTATTCTTATTATCTTGGACATCGAATATGGAGAGAGAAAGAGTGAGAGAGAGGGGTAGAGGGGAGGGAAGGAGAGAGGGAGAGGGAGAGAGAGGGAGGAGAGGGCGAGAGAGGGGGGGAGGGGAAAGGCAGAGGAGGGAGAGGGGAGGGAGAGAGAGAGGAAGTGGAGAGGAGAGAGAGAGAGAGGAAGAGGAAGAGAGAGAGAAAGAAGAGAGGAGAGAGAGGAGAGAGAGAGAGAGAGAGAGAGAGCGAGAGCACACGCTGATGAGTTTTCCAAGAACCGCGTAGATTAAGTAGGAGGCAAAAGGATCTGGGAAGAACAGCTCCTCGGGACCCGTCTATAGGCCTATATTTTCGCGTTTCCCGTCTCTCCGGTCCCGTACGAAGCGAGGCGAGGCGAGGCGAGGGAGGCGAGGTGAAGCAAGGCGGTGGTTGGCTCATCAACAGTTAGCGTGAGATCTGGGCAACACTCGTGAGGGGGCGGGCGTGCGTGCGTGCGTGCGTGCGTTCGTGGTCCAGGGTTTCCTGTGTGTGGGTGGGGAGAGTTATGTGGGGGGGAGGGGGTAGAGAGGGAAGCTGGGGGGAGGGGGTAGAGAGGGGAAGCGGGGGGGTTGGGACTGATGTTCAGTGTGAATGAGATTTTGGGAGGACTTGGGGGGGGGGGATGTACGTGACCTACGCAAGCACATACACACACACGCGCGCACATACATACGAGCGCGCTAATTCAGTCACACACGCACACACACACACACACACACCACACACACACACAACACACACACACACACACACACACACACACACACACACACACACACACAGACACACAACACACAATAAGCAAACTCTAAATAAACTTCGATGAAAGAACCAGCTCTGACCAAAAAAAAAAAAAAAAAAAAAAACCATGCATACGGTGGCAGTCATAGGCCTATATCTGAAGCCGAGTTAGTGAAAAAAAATCCTTTGTTAAGCCTATATAGTTAAATGAAAGCCCTTATGTCTTATCCTTAATACACCTAGATTATCGTATCATATATCCAATAAAACATTACGTCGCCACCTTTCAATCATCATTTTCATTAACGCTCTCTCTCTCTCCCTTTTGATAATTAAATATCTCGTAATAGAAAATAAAAAAAAACGGTCGTTAAATAATTATTTGTCGGATGCCATCTACTGAATTAATGAGGAGGAGATCACCCAGAGCTAATTAGCATATGTCACTCACCCGGGGCTCGTCTGTGCGAATTCTCCCGTGTTGTTCTTCAATAATAGGCCTGTTTGGTTAAATTTTCGTCACAGCCCAAGTATTCGTCCGTCATATAGGCTTATTTTGATATTTTTTCTTACGTCCTAAGCATTGGTCCTTAATATATTTGATTATGTTTTTATTACACCCTAATCATTAGCCCTTAATATATTTGATTACATCTTTATTACACCCTAAGCATTAATCCATAATATAGGCTTATTTGATTATATTTTTCTTCCTAAGCATTAGTCCTTAATATAGGCCTATTGGATCTAATTTTTCTTGCATTCTAAACATTAATCCTTAATTTAAGCCTATTTGATTTGATATTTCTCACATCCGAAGTGTTAATCCTTAATATAGGCCTCTTAAATCATAATTTTCTTACATCCTAAGCATTGGTCCTTAACATAGGCCTATATCTCTTTCTTAGATGCTAAACATTAGTCCTTGATATAGACCTATTCAATGGTACATTCTTCCTAAACATTAGTCCTTGATATAGACCTATTCAATGGTATATTCTTCCTAAACATTAGTCATTGATATAGGCCCATTAAATTATATTTTCTTCCTAAACATTAATCCATGATGTAGGCCTATGTGATATCTAGCCTATTTCTCCCTAACGGCCTCGATCCTTGATACCTTAATAGCTGGGTGATATTCCATTTTTTTTCCCCTCATTAAAACGGCCCCTTCGGATTTCCCCTTGGGATGATGAAGCCATTAAAGCCTAATTAGTTGTTTAATGACCTCTTCGTCGACACCTTTGGAGCTTCGATAACGTTTTTTTTTTAATTTCAGCCCTGTGGTGTATTATCGTAAGGGTCATTTTGGTGAAGGGGTCTGTGATGTATTAAAGGACAGTGGCTTCTTTTTCTTACTTTTTTCTTTCTTGTTCTTCTCTTTCTCCACCTACTTCTTCTCCTTCCCTACTACTCCTTCTCTTCTCCTTCTTCTTCTCCTTCTCCTCTCCCTCTCTTCTCCTTCCTCCTTCCTCCTTCCTCCTCTTCTCCTCCTCCTCTTCCTCCTCCTTCCCCTCTTTTCTTTCTTCTGCTTCTCCCCTTCTTCCTTATACTTCTGCTGCTTCTTCTCTTTTCCTTCCTTCTACTTATTCTCTTTCTGTGTGGTGGTGGAGTGTTGGCGCGATAGGCCTAGGCTCATATAGGTCTCTCTGTTAGGCTGTAGGTCAGAAAGGGGCGTGGTATGACGTCATATCCGAGGTTCCTAGTGACGTCATGTACCAGCTATAAACAATGGAGTGTTCCAGATTCCAGGTAGCGTGATATTCCAGATTCCTAAAAAAAAAAAAAAAAAAAATCATATTCCAAATTGCTAGCAGCGTCATGTTCTACATTCCAAAAAACATCGTATTCCAGATTCCTAGTAATGAAGTTGTGACATATTCTAGATGAAAGAGAAACTATTCCAGATTCGGTTGATGTATTCCAGATTCCAAGTAATGACATATTCTTGATGAAAAAACACTATTCCAGATTCTAAATAGTGACATTATAGATTTTGAAAAATATTCCAGATTCGATTAGTGTATTCCAGATTCCGAGTAGTGACATTCTAGATGAAAAATATATTCCAGAATCGATTAATGTATTCCAGATTCCGAGATATGTGCGGCGTCCGATTCCAACGAGCTGCGTGACGTCATAATCGTAATCTGTAAATGTGAATAAGACGCATAATATTCTGTTCGTTTTTTTCCGGGAAACATCGACTTCGACTTCGACTTCGACTTGGGAACTTTTGCCGCCGGTTTCGGATGTTCCAGAAGAGGTTTATGAGTTAATGTTTGTTTGTGTTAATTGTTTATTTAGTTCATATTTTTATTCCTTTGATTTAGGTTTATATTAGTTTTTTATTCTTTTGTATACAGGGAAGTTTGGAAGTTGAAGATTGGTTATAAACAGAGAAAGAGAAGGAGAGGGGGAGAAGAGTAGGGGTAAAGGGGGGAGAGGAGAGGGAGAGACGAGTGAGGAGTTGGGGGTTAGGGAGGGGGAAGGGGTAGTGGAGGGAGAGGGAGAGATAGGGGAAGGAGAGAGAGAGAGAGAGAGAGCGAGGAGACTTTGACTTCCTGCAACTCAAGGGATGAGAGAGGGAGAGAGAGAGAGAGACAGACAGACAGACAGACAGACAGAGACAGACAGACAGAGAGAACTGCAAATTTTAGCGTCAGTCGTCCGATAGTTATCGTGGATGTTGATTTTACGAGTCATTGCACACATTCGAACGCCTGGCTGGACGAACGTGTTGGCCTGAGTAATTTAGCGTGAGATTGGCTTCGACTTCGGCTTCGTGTTTCTGATACACGCATTTTATTTGAAGTCTTACGTGTAGAGCAGTTGTTACGGCGTATTATTTCACCTTTCGGATGTAACACGGTTTGTTAAATAAATTGAGGACGCGATATATATATATTTTTTTTACTTACCTATTCATATTATAAATTGTTGATTTATAAAAGCATTTTGATTTCAGTTTAACGAAACTTTCCAGTGGGACGAACTAAGCAAGAATAAATTAGGTATTTTTTTATGTTTCCAATCATCAATACTTGTAGAAGCTTGTATAACATAGTTGGGGACAATAACACGTATCATACAGTCTGCTGTATATTTTGTCTGTGTGTGTGTGTATATATATATGTATGTGTGCGTTTATACATGCACGTGTGTGTATCTATATATGTATGTGTGCGTTTATACATGCGCGTGTGTGTATTTATATAGGTATGTGTGCGTTTATACATGCAAGTGTGTGTATTTATATATGTATGTGTGCGTTTATACATGCACGTGTTTGTATTTATATATGTATGTGTGCGTTTATACAAGAATGTGTGTGTATCTATCTGTCTATCTGTCCTTGTGCTTGCATGTCTGTATGCTTGGAAAATTTGCCCTTTGTCTGCCAGATTCTACCAGCTCATGTCACTCGTGGAAGTCAACTAGAATATAGCCAATTGCTTCCTCTCTGGTCGTGGGTGACTGCGGGGAAGGGGAGGGGGAGGGAGGGGGGGGAGGGGGAGGGGGGGAGGGAGTTTGAGTGGGCTGGTGTATCGCTAAATATGTCAGCGTTTGTTTGTTTGTGTGCTTTCGTGAGGACCAATTGCGAGGTCGTCGGTTAAGGGGAGGGGGGGAGGGGGAAGGGAAGGGGAGGGGGAGGGGGGGAGGAAGGAAGGAGAGAGAAGAGAGAAGGGTTCTACCTAAGTAAATAACTAGCGGTGGTTGGTGTTGATTCCCCTTCCGTGGTTTGTCGGTTTGTTACTGTGCGTCTCTGTTTCTCTCTGTTTCTTTCTTTCTTTTTGTCGCTTTTTTATCTCTCTATCTCTTTCTCTCTCTCTCTCTCTCTCTCTCTCTCTCTCTCTCTCTCTCTCTCTCTCTCTCTCTCTCTCTCTCTCTCTTCTCTCTTTCTCTCTTCTCTCTCTCTCTCTCTCTCTCTCTCTCTCTCTCTCTCTCTCTCTCTCTCTCTCTCTCTCTCTCTCTCTCTCTCTCTCTCTCTCTCTCTCTCTCTCTCTCTCTCTCTCTCTCTCTCTCTCTCCTCTCTCTCTCTCTCTCTCTCTCCCTCCTCCCTCCCTCCCTCTCCCCTCCCTCTCTTCTCCCCTCCCCCCTTCCCTCCTTCCCTCCCTCCCCATCCATCCATCCCTCTCCCCTCCGTCCCCTCTCTCTCTCTCTCCCTTCCTCCTTCCCTCCCTCCCCATCCACCCATTCATCTATCCACCTCCGCTCTCCGTGTTGCAGCCAGCTTTGGGACTGTCCTTCGCTCTCAATATTCCTGCATATATGTCACGTGACCGCCCTCCCCCCCTCCCTCCGCCCCCGCCCAACCGCCCCCCGGCCCAGACCCGGCCCAGACCCCGCCCACCCCTCTGTTAGCCCTGCTTGGTGGGCGTTTCCTGGGCGTATAATTGCTACTGTTCCATTTTTTTGGTATGTATATGTTTTTTAGAAGATTTTATATGCGTATTTTTGTTATTGTTGTGGCTGCGTGGAGCTCTCGTTTGCATTACGAACAAGTACGTTTCGTTCGATTCCCTGCACGTGGCTTCGTCGCATGATCCTCCGCCGAGTGATTTTGCTACGTCATCGTATTGCGGTTTTATGATGTCGATAAGCATTTTATAAGTTATTTTCGAAGGGGAGAGTGCGTGTGAGAATGCCCCCCCCCCTGCTCGCTGTGTTAGTGTGGGGGAGGGTGTGCGTAGGTGTGTACTGACAGCTAGACGTAGTTGTCAACACAGCGCTGCCGGGACACTGTGACAACCCCCCCCCCCTCTCTCTCTCTCTCCTCCCTCTCTCTCTCCCCTCTCTCACAGCCCCTCCATTCCCCCCGTCTCATCTTCCCTTTCCCTATTCCTCTCCTCCCCCCCTCTCAATCCATATCTCTCCTCCTCTCTTCTCTTTCTCCCTTCTATTCTATGTCCTCCTCTCCCTCTTCGGCTACACTGTTCTCCCCCTCTCCCTCATCCCCCCCCACCTCCCCGTTCCGTACTAGACTCCAGTAGAGAGAGAAAGAGGAGGATAATAAACAGTATATTCCTCTTCCGTCTTTTAAACTGAAGGGGATTAAGAGGGTTTTCAAGAGGGATTCGAACGTCTGCGAGTCTTCGGAATCCCTCTGGTTATCTAAGTCATCTAATCAGGTTATCTAAGTCATCTAAGTCACCCTCTTGCACGCGCTGTAGGGTGGGGTGGAGGGGGGGGGAAGAGTGTCATAGCTCTGGCACCCTTTGCTTGTCTGCACCGCCTCCGGAAGAGCTTGTGCGAAACCGTGCAAACTGCCGACCCAGGGATTCGCATGAGGTCTTCATTGCATCGTTTCCTTCTTCTTTTTGTTTCGTTTCCGGTCTGGATTTCTTTTTTTCTGGAGGAGTGTTCGACTACCGAGATTTTTTTTTTTTTTTTTTTAAGAAATTGTCGTCGTTCACGTAGTTCTGTCATGCGGTTTTGGGTGTCGAGGGGAACGTCTAGGGTTTCAGGTGCATGGCGGCGGAGGAGGACGCGACGGCTGTGTTGTATGGGATGCCAGAGGTACAAGTCTCGTCCTCCTCCTCCTGCGTCTCCACCATGGCGTTCTCCGTCTCTACCATGTCCTCCTCCATCTCCACCATGTCCTCAGTCTCCACCATGTCGTCCTCCTTCTCCACCATGTCGTCCTCCATCTTCAACATTTCGTCCTCCATCTCCACCACGTCCTCCTCCACCATGTCTCCTCACGTCTCCTCCATCTCCACCATGTCATCCTCCGTCTCCCGCTAAGTGTGTTGTGCAAGAGGTCCCCCACCCACCCCCATCCCCCACCCCGTCGCAGGAAACACTTCTGCTTTCGCTCTCTGCCTTGGGTTAGGTCATTGCCAGGGGAAGAGGGGGGGGGGGGAGGGAGTCTAAAAGGGAGGGGGGGGCTGTAGGATGGGGATCTTGGGGTTAAGGAGAAAAGGGAGGGTGGGAGGGAGGGGAGGGGAAGGGAGGGGGATGGGAGGGTGGAAGGGGAGCGGTGGAGGGGAGGGTGAAGGGAGGTGGGAAGGGGAGGGTGGAAGGGAGGTGGAAGGGGAGGGTGGAAGGAGGGGGGGGGGAGGTTAGGGAGGGGAAGGGGGGAGGGGAGCGGTGGGTCGGTTATAGGCCTGCGAAGGAAAGAAAGGATAAGTTACAATTAGTCCCACCCTGAGGACCTCGCTTCTCGGGTCCTTATCATCTATGTCTTTTTTTTAATCACTTCTGGATCGGAAATATTATTCTTTTCATTTATTCGATTGAATTTAGCATATTTATCGACGAGATTTTAAGTCCCCGGTTCGTCCTACTTCCCGCGAGACGCAAGAACGATAGATTGGTTTGTTTACCGTGAGATTGGCTCCGACTTCGGCTTCGTTTGTTCGGAGTGGCGGGGGGAGAGGCGGTGATGGATGGGCGTAGGAAGCGAGGGGAAAAGAGGGGAAGGGAAAGTGAGGAGAGAGAGAGAGAGAGAGGGAGAGAGAGAGAGGCAGAGTGAGGGGAGGGAGCCACATGATGTGACCATGTGGTGGGGGTTAGGCTGGAGAGTGGCGGGAGGGGGGGTGGACCACGAGGCACCAGAACTTCAGCTTGTGGAAACGTGTATACCAAATGATATGGAGATTAAGTTTTCCTTCCTTTATATGTATGTATGTATATATATATATATATATTATATATATATATATATATATATATATAGAGAGAGAGAGAGAGAGAGAGAGAGAGAGAGAGAGAGAGAGAGAGAGAGAGAGAGAGATGAGATAGATAGAGATAGATAGAGAGAGATAGATAGATAGAGAGATAGATGATAGATAGATAGAGAGATACACACATACATACATACATATACGTAGACATACACACAATACACATACACATACACACAACATACACATACACATATACTCTCTATCACACATACACACACACACACACACACACACACACACACACACACACACACACACACACACACACACACACACACACACACACACACACACACACACATATATATATATATATATATATAATATACAACAGGGTAGCAAAAGTAAAATATACATTTGACTTTCCTTCCTTTTATGTATATCCTATTTTATTTGAAACACTCTTTGATATCAGCTACGTGTGTATCGAAGGTAGCCAATTAAATACAGTATTGCATAAAATTCTATCACCCGAATGCACTTCATATTACTCTCTTACTCAGCAGGTACCCGCTGTAACACGCATACAAAACGCTTAAGATTTGCGGTATACGGTAGCTGTGTAGTGGTACCGTTCGTGGGTTTCATCGCCAACGGTACAGCGCCGAGAGATGTTTATGGCTACCCTCTCCCCCCTCCCCCCCATAGGCCTAGATCCCCGGCGGGCTGAGGAGGGCACGCGCGGGCACAAAAGGGGGGTAGGGGTGGGGGGGGTGGGGGTTGTAGGTCCGTGCCCTCTCTGTTGTAACGAGTTAAAGGATCTCTGTCTCTTTCTCTCTCTCTTTCTCTTTCTTTTCTCTCTTTCTCTCTCTCTCTCTCTCTTTATCTCTCTCTCTCTCTCTCTCTCTCTCTCTCTCTCTCTCTCTCTCTCTCTCTCTCTCTCTCTCTCTCTCTCTCTCTCTCCTCTCTCTCTCTCTCTCTCTCCTCTCTTCTCTCTCTCTCTCTCTCTCTTCTCTCTCTCTCTCCTCTCTCTCTCTCTCTCTCTCTCTCTCTCTCTCTCTCTCTTCTCTCTCTCTCTCTCTCTCTCTCTCTCTCTCTCTCTCTCTTCTCTCTCTCTCTCTCTCTCTCTTTCTTTATAAGTAGGTATTATGTCGTTTGTTAGTTCGTTGCAAATGTGGGAAATTATTATGTATATGTATACATATATATTTGCGGCCTCACACTTGCACACATTCACCACACACACACACATTTTTTTGCATATTTTGTTTTTAATATTTGGATTTCTTAGGGGGGGGGGGGGAGTGATTGGGTTTGTCTCCCACGACCATTAAGGGATAGTCGGGGGGTTTAGCTGATGGGGAGATCTCAGTCGAATACGACGTGTTTTGACTTTGATCAGCTGGACTCTGTCTGAGTACATAGATGCAGACTTGTACTTAGGTGCACGTGTAAGCACACATATGCATGCAGATACACAGATGCAGACACATACACGCAGATACAGACACATACAGAGACAGACACACACACATACAGACACACACAGATACACACACACAGACAGATCACACAGACAGATACAGACACACACACAACAGATACACACACACACAGACACAGATACAGACACACACGACAGATACAGGACAACACACAGATACAGACCACACACACACACACACACACACACACAACACACCACCCACACACACACACACACACACAACAACACACACACACACACACACACCTTCACAGCCTCATCTCCCCCCCCCACTTTTGTCAAAAATAGAAAAATAAATAAAAAATTTCCCACGGTTCTGTGGATTACCAGCCGAGACGAGGGTGCAGAATCAACGCCATGTTTTGTTGCGGAAATTAAATGCAAAATCGGTTTCCATATCGGTGGCAATGATGAGAAATTATATTGAGAAATTATATCGAGTAATTATTTTGAGATATTATATTGAGAAATCATATCAAGAAACTATATTGAGATATTAATTTTATTGAGAAATTGTAGAGATATTTTATTGAGAATTATATCGAGAAATTAATTACATTGAGAATTTATAGTGATATTTTATTGAGATATGATATTGAGAAATTAATTATATGGAGAAATTGTAGATATATTATTGAAGAATTATATCGAGAAATTAATTATATTGGAGAAATTATATGATATTTTTTGATATGATTTGAAAAATTAATTATAGGATAAATTGATATTTTATTGAGAAATTATTGAGATGTCCTGATATTGCATTGAGAATTATATTAAGAATATTGCAAGAGAAATATGAGATATATTGAGATATTGAGATTGTGATACTGAGCAATGTATGAGAGATATTGCTGGGAGTATATAGGCCTATATCAACATATGATTTTGATGCGAATGATGAATGATGAAAATGATTATTATGAAATGATGATCATAAAGTTCATGATAATGATGATACTGATGTTGATGATGATGATGATGATGATAATTTAAATATTGTTGATGATGATAAATAATAATGATAATTACAATAATGATAATAATGGTAATAATAATGATTGGTGGATGGAACGAAAGTGCAGATGGTGATAGTAATAGAAATAAAGATAATGATAAATCGGTTATGGACCATTAGAGAGGGGGGGGGGTACTAACTCGCCCAGCCTACGTAGATAGTCGCTAGTCCTTCCGTCCTGACCCCCACCCCACCCCACTCCCCCTCCTTGGCCGTCACTGACCGAGAGAGAGAGAGAGAGAGAGAAAGAAAGAAAGAAAGAAAGAAAGAAAGAAGAACGAAAGAGAAAGAGAAAGAGAGTGAGTGAAAGAGACAGACAGACAGGAAAAAAAGAGAAAAAATAGGAAAAACAAACAAAAAGTGAGAAAGAGAACAAGTCAGATCCAGAACTCCTATTAAAACTGACACTGTTTTTCTCTTACCCAAAATGTCGCCTATTATACAATTGTGTCGTTTACCCCCCCCCCCCCCCCACCCCCCACCCCACCCTCCCCCCCCGGCAGGACATCCCCGTGTTTGTTCAGTTGGTCTAATTTATTCACTTTTCCTTATACGGCCTTCGGTAATGTGCTTGGGAGCCCGGGATGACAGATAACATAATGGCATAATAAGGGCTATCATTAATCGCCCGAAACTGGCATATGACACTTTCACTTGTTACCCGGCGGCAAAAAAAAAAAAAAAAAAAAAAAAAAAAAAAAAAAAAAAAAATGGGGCGTGTGCAGATGTTAGTCCTTTTTTTTTTTTTTTTTTTTTTTTTTTTTTTTTTTTTTTGAAGGCGTGACAAAAAAAAAAAAAAAGTGTCCTTGGAAGGTCATCTGATAAAGATGAATTAGCCTGAATACTGGGAACCTTTGGGAGCGCTGTTTTATGACGGGGACGACTTGGCTGACTGTACTAGCTAATCGTGGTTTTACTTTGTTTACTGTATTAACCATAACTACTTTGCTAACTATACTGATCAGCCGTAACTTTGCTAAATATACTAACCAGCCGTAACTTTACTTTGCTAAATATACTAACCAGACGTAACTTTACTTTGCTAAATATACTAACCAGACGTAACTTTACTTTGCTAAATATACTAACTTTACTTTGCTAAATATACTAACCAACCGTAACTTTACTTTGCTAACTATACTAACCGACCGTAACTTTACTTTGCTAACTATACTTACCAACCGTAACTTTACTTTGTAACTAATACTGTAACTTTGCTATTTAACTTTACTTTCCTAACTATACTAACCAACTTTACTTTGCAACTATACTAACCAGCCGTAACTTTAACTTTGCAAACTAATAAAACAACCGTAAATTTATCTTTGTAAACTATACTAACCAACTGCAACTTTACTTTGTAAACTATACTAACCAGCCGTAACTTTACTTAGCTAACTATTATAACTACAATTATTATCATTGCTATTATTATTATTATATTGTTATTTTGATTATTTATATTCCTATTTGTAGTAGTAGAGGCACTAATGTTAATATTATGTGTTATTAGTTATTAATTATGTGTTTTATATCAATTTGTGTTATTGATTATTGATTATGTGTTATTAATTATTAATTATGTGTTATTAATTATTAATTGTGTGTTATTAATTATTAACGGTCGACTCTAGGCGATAGTGTGGTCTTTTATATACTGCATTTTGTGCTAAAAATCTTTTAATTTAATAGTCGGAATTTGTACCGCCATCTTCCATATATTTTTCATTGATTTTGAGACGAATTGAATGGTAGCTGTGGTCACGTGACGTTGGTAGAGGGATATTTTCTTAGGATAAAACCGGTGGTATTTCATGTCGTGGTTTATGGACATGGCATGGAGTCGCACGGTGGGGGAATGGGCGTGGTCGTGGGTGTCGTGGCGGGCGTGACGTGTGCGTGTGTGGGTGTGTGTGGGCGTGGGTGGGTGTGGGTGGGTGTGTGTGTGTGTGTGTGTGTGTGTGTGTGTGTGTGTGTGTGTGTGTGTGTGGTGTGTGTGTGGGTGGGTGTGTGTGGGCGTGGAGTGGGTGTGTGCGTGTGTGGTGTGTTTCAAGTGTAAGTGTTTGTGTGTGTGTGCGTGCGTGTTTGTTTGTGTGTGTGCTGTGTATGTGTGTGCGTGTGTTTATGTATGTGTATCTTTACGTATAAGAACACACTATATATAAGAAAATAGATACACAAACATTGGCTCAACGTACACATACCCAGACACATAGATGCAGACACACACGCACTCACTCACTCACGCACTCACCCATTCACTCACGCACACACACACGCAACGCACGCACGCACGCAGCACGCACGCACCAACGCACACACACACACACCACACACATTTTTTTTTAGCATATTTTGTTTTTAAATATTTGGATTTCTTAGGGGGGAAGGGGGGAGTGAATTGGGTTCTGTCTCCCACGACCATTAAGGGATAGTCGGGGGGTTTAGCTGATGGGGAGATCTCAGTCGAGATACGACGTGTTTTGACTTTGCTCAGCTGGACTCTGTCTGAGTACATAGATGCAGACTTGTACTTAGGTGCACGTGTAAGCACATATATGCATGCAACACAGATGCAGACACACGCACGCAGATACAGACACGCACACACAGATACAGACACACGCACGCACACACCGCACGCGCACGCACGCACGCGCGTGCACACACACACACACACACACACACACACACACACACACACACACACACACACACACACACACACACACACACAGACACACACACACACACACACACACACACACACACACACAACACACACACACACACACACACACACACACACACACACATACACACACACACACACAACACACACACACACACACACACACACACACACACACACACAACACACACACACACACACACACACACACACACACACACACACACACACACACACACACACACACACACCCTTCACAGCCTCATCTCCCCCCCCCCCCCCCACTTTGTCAAAAATAGAAAAATAAATAAAAATTTTCCCACGGTTCTGTGGATTACCAGCCGAGACGAGGGTTCAGAATCAACGCTATGTTCTGTTGCCGAAATTAAAAGCAAATTCGGTTTCCATATCGGTGGCAATGATGAGAGATATTGATTTATTATATTGAGAAATTATATCAAATTATATTGAGATGTGATATTGAGAAATTGATTATATCGAGAAATTAATTATATTGGGAAATTATATTGAGAAATTATACAGAGAAATTATATCGAGAAAATAATTATATTGAGAAATTATAGAGATATTTTATTGAGAAATTATAGATATATATATTATTGAGAATTATATCGAGAAATTAATTATATTCAGATATGATATTGAGAATTATATCGAGAAATTAATTTTATTGAGAAATTATAGATATATTTTATTGAGAATTATATCGAGAAATTAATTATAGTGAGAAATTGCAGAGATATTTTACTGAGAAATGATATTGAGATGTGATATTTAGATATTGCATTGAGAAATTGGTTATATTGAGAAATTATAATATTTTATTGAGAAATTAGTTATATTTAGAAAATTATATTTGAGATGAGAGATATTATAATGAGAAATTATATTGATATATTGTTATGAGATATTAAGCAATGTATGAGAGATATTGCTGGGAGTATATAGCCCTATATTAACATACGATTTTGAAGCGAATGATGAATGATGAGAATAATTATGATGATGATGATGATGATTATAAAGTTAATGATAAAGATTATATTGATCAGGTTGATGATGATATTGATAACGATACTGATGATGATGATAATAATGATAATTTAAATATTGTTGATGATGATGACAATAATAATAATAATTACAATAGTAATAATGATAATAATAATGATGGATGATGATAACGAAAATGCAGATGGTGATAGTAATTGAAATAAGATAATGATAATGGTATGGACCATTAGAGAGAGGGCGGGGGGGGGGGTTACTAACTAGCCCACCTACGTAGATAGTCGCTAGTCCCTTCCGTCCTGACCCCACCCACTCCCCCTCCCCCCCTGACCCCACCACCCCCCACCCCACTCCCCCTCCCTGCCGTCCTGACCGAGAGAGAGAGAGAGAGAGAGAGACAGACAGACAGACAGACAGACAGACAGAAAAAATGAGAAAAAAATAGGAAAACAAACAAAAAATGAGAAAGAGAACAAGTCAGATCCAGAACTCCTATAAAACTGACCACCGTTTTTCTCTTACCCCAAAATGTCGCTATTATACAATTGTGTCGTTTACCCCCACCCCACCCCACCCCCCTCCACCCACCCCCCACCACCCCCCACCCCCCCCCTCCACCCCGCAGGACATCCCCGTGTTTGTTCAGTTGGTCTAATTTATTCACTTTTCCTTATACGGCCTTCGGTAATGTGCTTGGGAGCCCGGGATGACAGATAACATAATGGTATAATAAGGGCTATCATTAATCGCCCGAAACTGGCATATGACACTTTCACTTGTTACCCGACGGCGGAAAAAAAAAAAAAAAAAAAAAAAAAAAAAAAAAAAAAAAAAAAAAAGTGTATTTTGGGGCGTGTGCAGATGTTAGTCCTTTTTTTTTTTTTTTTTTTTTTTTTTTTTTTTTTTTTTTTTTTTTGAGGCGTGACAAAAAAAAAAAAGTGTCCTTGGAAGGTCATCTGATAAGGATGAATTAGCCTGAATACTGGGAACCTTTGGGAGCGCTGTTTTATGAGGGAACGACTTGGCTTAACTGTACTAACTAACTGTGGTTTTACTTTGCTTTCTGTATTAACCATAACTACTTTGCTAACTATACTTACCAACCGTAACTTTACTTTGCTAACTATATTAACCAGCCGTAACTTTACTTTGCTAACCATTATATAACTAATTATTATCATTGCTATTATCATTATTATATTGTTATTTTGATTATTCTTATTCGTATTTGTAGTGTAGTAGCTACTAATGTATAATTATGTGTTATTGTATTAATTGTGTTATAATGATTAATTATTATGTGTATTAATTATTAATTATGTTATTAATTATTATTATTGATTATGTTATGTTATTATTGATTATATTATAATTATGTGTTATTAATTTAATTTATGTGTTATTGATTATTGATTATGTATTATTAATTATTGATTATGTATTATTAATTATTAATTATGTGTTATTAAATATTAATTGTGTGATTAATTATTAACGGTCGACTCTAGGCGATAGTGTGGTCTTTTATATACTGCATTTTGTGCTAAAAATCTTTTAATTTAACAGTCGGAATTTGTACCGCCATCTTCCATGTATTTTTCATTGATTTTGAGACGAATTAAATGGTAGCTGTGGTCACGTGACGTTGGTAGAGGGATATTTTCTAGGGATAAAAACGGGTGGTATTTCATGTCGTGGTTTATGGACAATGGCATGGAGTCGCACGGTGGGGGATGGGCGTGGTCGTGGGTGTCG
>NW_020868841.1:40577-50577 GCF_003789085.1 Penaeus vannamei
AGGAGGGAGGAGGAGGTTTCTCAAGCATGCACTCGTGTCATGCACTCGAGATGCCGGTTTTTAATTCTGGTCGAGAGTGACACCTATTTTTCCTTCCTTTTTGCCTCTCACTCCTTCCTTTTCTTCTATTTTTTTTTAAGATTCTTTTTAAGGGTTTCCTCGTGCTAAATCCCCCCCCCCCCCCAGTTGCAAGAGGAGTCTCGTCTGGTCATCGCGAAAGAAGTGAGAACGACATGAAAATGCCAATTCATCAGCTGAGTGCCATAACTTTGAGGCGGTTTTGTATGTGTGAAACTTTCGTCTCGATATTACAAGGATAATGGGGTTTTATTTATTTTTTTCCCTTTATGTTGCAGGTTTGTTGATGTTGCATATTAGGTCAATGTTTTTTTTTTTTTTTTTTTTTTTTTGTGTGGTGTTTGTGTGTGTGTGTGTGTGTGTGTGTGTGTGTGTGTGTGTGTGTGTGTGTGTGTGTGTGTGTGTGTGTGTAATTTTCGGCTTAGACCGAATTTTGAAAGATTTTTTCTCATACAAACATTTTTTTATATATATATTAAATAATGTTATAATTACAATCTTTTGATATATTACATAGTGTTATAGTAAAATTTTGATATATTAAAAGTGTTATTTGTTACATTTTTGATATATTAAATAGTGTTATAAGTTAATTTTTTGTATATTAAATATGTTAGTTATTTTTTTTATAATTATAGTCTAATAGTAATTTTTTGTATATTAAATAGTATTATAATTACAAGGTCATTAGATGGTGTATTCACCAATTAAAGTTTATTATTATTATTATTTTTTTAAAATTTGATTGTTTTTTCATAGTTCTTTGATATCACTCTTAATAGCGTGTCCTTTTTCATTCTTTATTAACTTTTAACGGTTCTTTGGCAGTTTTTTCATTGTTCTTTGTTATTTAATGGTTCTTTAGCATGAATCTTTATTAACACTTAATGTTCTTGGCAGTTTTTCATGTTTTTTGTTATCACTCTTAATGGTTCTTTACCTGTGTCCTTTTAAATGAATTTTTATTAACACTTTTAATAGTTCTTTGGCTTTTTTTTCATTTTTTTTTATTATTATTATTATTTATTTTTTTTTTTTGTTATCACTTTTAAATGGTTCTTTAGCAGTGTTCTTTTTCATGAATCTTTATTAACACTTTTAAAGGTTCTTTTTTATCACTCTTTACGGTTCTTTAGCAGTGTTCATTTTCGTGAATCTTTATTAACACTTTTAAAGGTTCTTTGGCATTTTTTTTCATGGTTCTTCTGGGCGCGAGGATGAGAGAATCGGTGCAGGAAAATCTCTTTGCTTTTGTTGGCGTCATGCTCGGTTCTGGAAGGTGCCAGAGGTACGGTTTCGCTTCGGAATGAATTCGCACGTCATTTTCCTGCACTTTCTGGCATTCTGGGGGGGGGGGTAAAATGCTTTTGGGGGGGGGGTTTGTTTTGTAGAAATGAACGGTGAGTGTTTTTTTTTTTTTTTTTTTTTTTTTTTTTGGTAGGCCTACGTGTTTTGTAGAATGAATGGTGTGTTATTTTTATTTATTTTTTATCGTGGGCGTGATATTAAATTGCGATTGTTTGAAGGGGGAATAAAAAATTAAGGGGCGGTTGTGTTCGGTGTGTGGGTTCGTTAGCGTGGAGAGTGCGGGGTTGCTGATGACACAGATTAATGACTCTCAAATCATCTTTCTTTCTTTCTTTCTTGCTCTCTCTCTCTCTCTCTCTCTGTCTGCTCTCTCTCTCTCTCTGCTCTCTCTCTCTTTCTCTCTCTCTCTCTCTCTCTCTGTCTGCCGGTCTCTCTCTCTCTCTCTTCTCTCTCTCTCTGTCTGCCGGTCTCTCTCTCTGTCTCTCTTTCTCTCTCTCTCTCTTTCTCTGTCTTCTCTCTCTCTCTCTCTCTCTCTCTCTCTCTCTCTCTCTCTCTCTCTCTCTCTCTCTCTCTCTCTCTCTCTCTCTCTCTCTCTCTCTCTCTCTCTCTCTCTCTCTCTCTCTCCCCTCCTCCCTCCCTCCTCCCTCCTCCCTCCCTCCTCCCTCCCTCCTCCCTCCTCCTCTCTCTCTCCCTCTCCCCTCCCTCTCTCTCTCTCTCTTTTTCCCCCTCCCCTCTATCTATCTATCTATCTATCTATCTATCTATCAACAAGATTACGAATTAAAAGTTTATTCGCCATAAAGGTCGTACTTAGACCACACAGTTCCACGGCGGGCTTTTGTTTGTGTAATTAGCAGAGGCAGAAATGGGCAAACAATGTGTTCCTGAGCGGCAGTTTGGTCGTTAGTCCGTCCTGGAATTTCGAGGCGGAGTGAATGTGGTTGTAGTGTTTTTTTTTTGTTTGTGAGTGTTGTTGTTGTTGTTTGTTGTTGTTGATGTTGTGGTTGTAGTGTTGTTGCTTTTTTATTTGTGAGTATTGTTGTTTTTTTTTTATTGTTGATTGTTGTTGTTGTTTGTTGTTGTTGTTGGTATTGTGATTTGCTCTTCGCCGTCATTTATCATTCATCTTCATCGGCGTCATCATCACCACCACATCATTATCATCATCATCAGTACTACTACTGCTATTACTATTGCTTATTTATTGTAGTAAGGACAGTTAGTAGTAGTAATAGGTAGTAATTTTGTAGCTAGGCCTCTAAACTTATATATATATATATATATATTATATATATATATATATATATATATATATATATATACAAGCACAAAACACAATAACGTGTAAACAAAAATGAAAATGAAATTAGTGTATGTGTGTGTGTGTGTGTGTGTGGTGTTGTGTGTGTGTGTGTGTGTGTGTGTGTGTTTGTGTGTATGTGTATATGTTTGTATGTATGACATGCATTTCTTAGATACATAACGACCTATATAGCATTTGTAGTAAAGCCGGCTTATTATATTATTTTTTTTCATTCATTTATGTACGGTTTCACATCCCTCCAATTACGTAATGCCTGTCTCGTCTCCTTGTTATTCCTGCTTACGAAACGCTGACTCACCCGAAGCCAAGGAGTGACGAGTGCCTGGGACGAGTCTCCCGGGTGTCGTCCTTCGGTTGTACGGATTCTTCGCGAAGGAATCGGCGCGTCGGGGGGGTGGGGGTGAGGGTGGGAGGGGGGGTTGTGGGTTGGTGGGGGAGGGTATGGTTGGGGTGTAGTTGGAGGGGGTGTTGGGGTTGGTGTTAGGGTGTAGTTGGGTGGTGGGAGGGGGTGTAGTTGGGAGGGGGGTTGGGGTGTAGTTGGGTGGTAGGGGTGTAGTTGGGAGGGGGGTTGGGGGTGTAGTTGGGTGATGGTGGGGGGGGTGTAGTTGGGTGGTGGGAGGGGGTGTAGTTTGGAGGGGGGGTTGGGGGTTGAGGGGTGTAGATAGAGAGGGGGCACAGGTGATAAGGAGAGAAAAGTGTGGTATATTTAATACCTTTTTTTCTGTATGGAATGAATGTCTTTTTATTTGGTTGTGAAGGCGAGGGCCGCGGAATAGGCCTATATCGTTATTAATTCGATATGGTTGCAGTAAGTAAAAGTGTGGACATTTTTTGATGTGGATTTCAAAGATTCACTTCAGAATTTTACGGGAATTCGCCTCTGTGTGATGATGTGGAGTAATACCTGAAGCGGTTTGCGAATTAACAATGCAAAAAAATAGATTATTTTTATGTAGGCTTATTTCGCGTTTCGTATTTGAAGTACGAACGATCGCAGCATGTTTTTGTGCTAATTTTATTTGCTCCCTCATGTCTTTTTTTTAAATACACTTGGATGTTTGTCAAAGTTTCAGCTGCAAGTATGCCATTCGTATATATATATATATATATATATATATATATATATATATATATATATATATTATATATAATATATATATATTTGTATAATTGGCCGAACAATTATGTTCGCGAAGTTTTATTATTTTATTTATTTTTTTTTTTTTTTTTTTGGGGGGGGGCGGTTTCCAAATAACTAATTTTCTATGATTACCTTCATCAATGTCTTGATTTTCCAAACAATAATCATATGAATGTGTAAGTACATTTAGTTTTTATTTTTATTTATTTATTTTTTTTTTCAAGCCAGATATTTCCAACGCACGAAAACCACGACCGCGTTGAAACCGGGCGCGCACCACCCGTAGAGTTGTGCCAGGAATGCAACCGTGTTGACAATTGCCGGAAATGCTTTGTTACGAAAAATATGCAAGAGAGAGAGAAGAGAGAGATGCTCCTTGTTGCTACGTTGCTGTGGTTTTGTTACCAGCGGCAGTACTTGTTGTTTGTTTTCTTTGCTGGCAGTAGTGGTGGTATTCACTGCTGTTTGTTGTTTGTTAGAAGACTTTTACACATCTTTCGGTGGGCGTGGTTTCAAGTTCATGAGTTGATGATGGTTGGGAATGAATATTGCGTGTTGTCTTAGGGTGTCGGGATCTTCATCATCATCATCATCAGCTGCAGCGTTATGGTCGTTCGTGGATGTTATGTGGGTCGTTGTGCGTTGGGGGATGACGTTAGCTTGGGAACAAGTTTTCGATTTTTTATCTGTCTCTTATCTCTCTCGTTATCATGCTTTCTTCTCTTTTCTTTCGTCTTTTCTTTCTTTCTTTTTTCGTCCCCTCCCTTTCCTTCAATATCCTTCCCTTTTCTCCTTACCTCCCTTTCTCCTTCCCTCTCTCTCTCTCTTTACTTCCCTCTCCCTCTCTCTCCTTCACTCTCCCTCTCTCCTTCACTCTCCCTCCTTCTCCCTCCCATTCCCTCTACCTCTTCTCCTTCCCTCCCTGTCTCCTCCCTCCATTTCCCTCCCTCTCCTTCCCTTCCCTGTCTCCCCTCCCTCCCCTATTTCCCCCCCCCTCTGCCCCTCTCTCTACCTACCTCTCCCTTCTCTACTTCCTCCCCTCCTCCATCCTCCCTTCCCTTCCCCTCCCCCTCCCTCTTCTCTCCCTCTCTCCCTCCCCTCCTCCTCCCTCTCCCTCCTCTCCTCCCTTCTTGATCGGATAAATGTTCTTCACTGAATTATTATGTCCATTACAACCCTTATATAGCTGTTGTTAGATGTCCCCCTTTTTTAGAAAACAATTATTAAAAAAAAAAAAAAAAAGAAAAGTTTATATATAGATACTTGTTTACTTGATGGAGGAGAGTACTTGTTCTAGTGAATGTCTTTGTTGTGTCTCGCTTTTATTGTTGTTGTTTACTTCTTTTGTCAGTTTTATCAGTGATATGATCTTATCACTTGACCCACGTCTTCGTGTGTCTGGCTTTGTGTACAGTAGTGTGTGGTATGAGCGCTGACACGTGAGAGTGTGTGCGTGTGTGTCTTTTGGTGTGACTGTCTCGGTTTTTTTTTTTTGTGTGTGCGTGTCTTGTTTGTATTTGTTTGTTGGTGGGTTGTGTGGCTCTTTTGTCTTTGGTTGTTGTTGTTTTTTTTTGTCTCTTCGTCTGTGTCTTTTGTGTCTTTCTCTTTTTCTTAGTATTCCTGTTCGTCTTTTTCTTGTTCGCTGTCTATTATATTTTTGTCTTTTTTTCTTTTTCTTTTTCTTTTTTGGCTCTCCCTTTATTTTCTGATTTTCTCTTCCTGTTTTTCTCTTTCTCATTTTCCCTCACTGTTTTCGCTTTTGCTCTTTCCCTTTTTCTTTATCTCTTTTTTCTTTCTTTCTCATTCTTTTCTGTTGCACTCCCTTTTTTCTCTCTCTTTCTTTCCTCCTCATTCTGTTCTGTTGCACTCCCTTTTTCTTTCTCTTTTTTTCTCTCTCCTTTCTTCTTCTCATTTCTATTTCTTACACTCCCCTTTTTCTTTCTCTTTTCTCTTTCTTTCTTTCTTTCTCATTCCATTTTCTTACACTCCCCTTTTTCTCTCTCTTCTCTCTCTCTTTCTTCCTCATTCTATCTCTACACTCCCCTTTTTCTTTCCCTCTCTTTCTTCTTTCTTCTTCTCATCAATTCTCTACATCTCCTTTTTCTCTCTTCCTTTCTCTTTCTTCTTCCTCACTCTATTCTCTTACTCCCCTTTTTCTTTCCCTCTCTCTCTCTCTCCCTTTCTCCCTCATTCTATCTATCGCACGAGAATCTATTTATGTACCCCCGTGTTTATATATCAAGTGTGCATATACTCACACGCACAAGAAAATATCCCTGAGTACCGAAGACAGC
This sequence comes from Penaeus vannamei, assembly GCF_003789085.1. Lineage (NCBI taxonomy): Eukaryota > Metazoa > Arthropoda > Malacostraca > Decapoda > Penaeidae > Penaeus > Penaeus vannamei. The sequence continues at coordinate 46,723 of NW_020868841.1, forward strand.
TGCGAAGGGGTTACTCCTGGATCTCTCTCGCGTCTCGTTGCAACTGTGGCTTACTCTGCAATGTGAGCGAGACCCGATGCTTCCGTACTGGTGTTGCTTAGAGGTTGCTCCGCTGGACTGGGTTTTTTTGTTTTTTTGGTTTTTTGGTGAGGTGGTTGGGAGGTGGGCGTGTTTTGAGTTTGTTTGGGTTTGTTTTTGGGGGATGTTTTAGGGAGGGGGGTGGGAAGGTGGTGTTTTAAATATGGATGTGGAATTTTATGAAATAGGAAGAATTTTCTGAGGTCCTTTTTTTTTTTTTTTTTTTTTTTTTTTTGTGTGTGTGTTGGTGTGTGTGTGTGTGTGGTGTGTGTGTGTGTGGTGTGGTGAAGAATTTTCCGTAGTCTTTTTTTTTGTGTTGTGTGCGTGTGTGTTGTGTGTGTGTGTGTGTCTGTGTCTGTGTGCGTGGCGTGTGCGTGGTAAGGAGAGGAGCAGGAGATGAAAAGTAAAACTAGTAACGCTTTTATACGTTGTCGGAAAAAAAAAATGTCGGTTTTAAAAATCCTACAGCCAAAAGCGAGCATTAAACTTTTTTGTGTGTAACTTAAGACACTCGGAGATCAGAGAGAAGAGAAGAGATGAGAGAGAGAGAGAGAGAGAGAGAGAGAGAGAGAGAGAGAGAGGAGGAAGAGAGGAGAGAGAGAGGAGAGGAGGAGAGAGAGAGAGAGAGGGGGGAGGGGGGAGGGAAAGGAGACAGAGAGAGAAGAAAGAGAAAGGAGAAAGAGAGAGAGATAGTAGCGAGGAGAGAGATAGAAGGAAAGAAGAGAGATGAGATGAGAAGTAGATAGATAGAGTAGAAAGAGAGCGAGAGAAAGGAGAGGACGATCGTGCCATTCGACATTATTTTCTTTCTTCTCTCCTGGGCTCTTTTCTTTTCTTTCTTCTCGTCCTTTCTCGTTCCTTTCCTTCGTTCTCGTGGAATCGGCTTCTCTCTTCCTTTCCGGTTCTCCTGGTCGCTTGCTCGTCTGTCTTTCTTTGGTCTCTCCCTTCTCTCTTGCCTTTCTTTGTGGCCGACGCGCGGTGGAGGAAACAAGATAAGCAGATCCTTATTTCCTTTCTGATGTGCTTATCTCCTCCGTTTATCATGTTCTTAAGAGTGCAATTCTTTGTCGTCAACGGATTCGAAATCTTGCGATAGCAGGATATAAGAGATAATTCAGCGAAGGACGAGGTAAGGAGAGAGAGGGAGAAGAAGGATACGGAGAAAGAGGTGGAAGGAATACGAAGGAGGGGTAAGAGAGAGGTATTGAAGAAGACGGAGAGAGGGGAAAGGATAGCGAAGTTGGGATAGGAGAAGGGAGAAGAAGGTGATACGGAGAAAGAGGTGAGAGGATAAGGCGAAGGAGGTGAGAGAGAGGGAGAAGAAGGATACGGAGAAAGAGGTGAGGAGGAATCAGCGAAGGAGGTGAAGAGAGAGAGAGAGAAGGGAAGGATAAGGAGAAAAGGTGAGAGGAATAGCGAAGAGAGGTGAGGAGAGAGAAGGGAGAAGACGGAGAGAGGAGAGAGAGAAAAGGAAATACTAAAGGGAAAGAGGTGAGAGGATAGCGAAGGAGGTGAGGAGAAGAATGAAGAAGACGGAGAGAGAGAATGGATAGCGAAGGGATTAGGAGAGGGAGAAGAAGGATAGCGGAGAAAGAGGTGAAGAGGATAGAGAAGGAGGGGTGGAGGAGAGAGAGTAGAGAAGAAGGATGAAGAGGGAAAGGTAGAGGATATGCGAAGGAGGTGAGGAGAGAGAGTTGGGAAGAAGACGGAGAGAGGGAAAGGATAACGAAGGAGGTGGTAAGGATGCAAGGGGACAACAGAAGATGGAGGGAGGGAGGGAAAGGATAACGAGGGAAATGATGCAACGGAAAGATAGAAAAGGAAAGGAGAAGGGAAAGGATTTTTTAAAGAAAGGGGACTCAGAGAAAGGGAAAGAACACATATTAAGGTAGAGGATTCTCGAGAAAAGGTAAAGGGAATACATAGTGAAGGTTAAAAGAAACGACAGAGAGGGAAAAGGAGAAGAAAAATGGAGAGAAAAAAAGAAAGAAAAAGAGGGAGGGGAAAAGGAGAGACCAAAAGGAAGGGGTGGTTACAAGGGAGAGTCGAAGTTGGAACATAGAATAAAAAAAAGAGAAAGAAAAACAAAGGAAAGAAAGAGAGATAAAAGAAGAAAAAGAAAAAAAGGAGGATAGGAAGTCGGAGTGCAGAAAAGAGGGAAGAGGAAACGGGGCAATAGATAGAAGAAAGAAAGAAAAGAAATAGCAAGAGGAAGAAGGAGGCAAAAGAGAAAAGGCAAGAAGAGAAAGAAGGGAAGAATCAGACGAGTAATTAGATAAAGAGAGAAAGAGAAAGAGAAAGAAAAAGATGAACACATACAGAGAAAAAGAAAAGAAAAAAGAAGGGGGGAAAAAAAGAAAAGTGAGGTGTGGAAAAAAGGGCTCTACGTAGTGCAATCAGAAAAGTGTAAAATGAGAAGGGAGGCCCCCCCCGATGAGGCAAAAAAGACTCAAAGAGAAACAAAAAAGAGATTAAAAAGGGGAGACAACAAGTTTTTGGTGTGTGTGTGGTATGGTGTGTGGTGTGTGTGTGGGAACGTGTGCGTGTGTGCNTGTTCCTCTCAGTCGTCTCTTCTGACAATGGTCTCCGATTCGCGCTGGATGTTACAAGGACCGACCTCTAAAGGCATGATGATACCTTTCCTCTATTTTCGTACTCTTCTTTTTCCCCCATTTTTTAGAAGCCAGAGATAAAAAGTGATCTGTATAGAAAATATTATAATTTGACAATCTTTATACCAGCTCCAGTGCTTTTTATAGAAGGCGCAGATTCGATAATTCCTAAATTTAACTCACCATCCTTACACAGACTGCAATTCATCCGTACGTTCATATCAGACAATGAAATAAAAGCAAAGAAAAAAGAAAAAAAATATTATCGAGTCTGACACATCTTTCGCGAGGGCGTCACTTGTAAAAATATCATCCTTATTATCACTTTGCTATTTTTGCAGCATAGAGATAGGCATCAATAGAAGGCGTGAAGGGATTAACAAGGTGAGCAGTGTTGCGGCGAACCTTCTCTCGTCTGCAGTTGAGGTTTGACTGACGGGCTCTTCAATCTGGTACAGGTCGGGAGATCGGGTGAGGTGCTGGTTTTTGTTTTTTTTGTGTGATTTTTTTATTTTTTGTTTTGTTTGGTTGGTTGGTTTGCTATGCTAGGTTGGGGTGATGCATTTGTTTTGTTAGGATTCATAATTATTATTATTTGATTTGTTTTATTATTATTATTGTTTGTTTATTTATTTTTTATCATTATTGTTTTGTTGTTGTTGTTGCCAGATTCTGGGATGTGATTTTTGGGTGAAATTGCGCTTTATGCTTCGTTTTTTCGTGTTTTTGTCATGTTTTTGTTTTTTCCTAATTGGGTGATATGTTTTTTTTTTTTTTATCAGTTTGGGTTAAATAGGCTTTTCGAAGAATTTGTAAGCATTATAATGGGTCGTTATACATATTATTTTTTTAATTTTTTTTTTTCTTTTTTTTTTGTTAGATTGATGTATTTCATGTTACGCATAAACGAATACGTATACGAATAAACGCCATTTATCTCACGTTGTATATAATTTTTTTTTTTATGTTTATGTATATGTTTATGGTATGGGATGTGGGGGTAAGGGGTTGGTTGTTGTTTGGTGGAGGGTTTGTGTTTATTTTCTTGTCTTTTTCAGTTTTTTTCTTTCATTTCTTTCTCTCTTTCTCTCGTCTCTTTCTATTTCCTTTTTTTTCTTTCTCTTTCTTCGTCATCTCTTTCTATTTCACTATCTCCCTCCCCCCC
>NW_020868841.1:75196-80196 GCF_003789085.1 Penaeus vannamei
GAGCTTCTTGTGGCTCTGCTTCCTTCGTGGTCCCAGGCACAGCGAGGAAGACTGGTGTTTGAGAGAGAGAGAGAGAGAGAGAGAGAGAGAGAGAGAGAGAGAGAGAGAGAGAGAGAGAGAGAGAGAGAGAGAGAGAGAGAGAGAGAGAGAGAGAGAGAGAGAGATGTGAGGAGAGGAGAGAGGGGAAGGAGGAAGAGAGAGAGGGGAGGGGAGGGAGAGTGAGTTGGAAGGGATGGAGAGAGAAAGAGAGAAAAACAGAGAAAGATGGGGAGAAAGGAAGAAAGAAAATAGGGGGGGGGAGGAACAGAGAGAGGGATTCGATGAGGAATTCGTCATCAGCGAAGCATCTTAAAAATGGGACATATGTTTTTTTTTCGAGACTTTTCCTCCGTCGTCCGGGTTCCTTTGAAGGCGAGAGCGTCTGCTGTCCGATCACAAGGAGTTTTTTGATCGGCGTTCGGCTTAAAGAACTGGAATGGCACTTCTCTTGCGGACACATGCGCGAGGAATCCGGTTCCCCGGCAATAACACAGACAAGGAATCTCTAAACCGGGGAGGTTCACAGTTAGCTATTCATGGTTGTATCCTATATATGTATTTGGTGAATATCAGAAGATATACAACACAGATGTATTCACTGAAAGTACAAGAAATTCCGAAACCGGAAGGAAAACCCACAACGAAATCATCAAGAGAGCCATCGAAATACATGCACGGTCTTGAGAAGTTGTATCGCCTGAAGTTCCCTTTCCCGAGGAGGAGCGGGAGGGCGAGGGCGGCGGGGCGAAAACAGTTAAAAGGCGAACCCCACGTGTGCGCCCCTCGGGGAAGGGGGGAGTGGGAGGAGAAGGGGGAGGAGTGTGGGCGTGGGCGCGAGGGAGGCGAGTGTAAACACCGCGTTATAGACACTTAAGTGGTCACCTTCTAAGACAAACAAACTCGTGAGTCGCGGCGAGTCGAGGGCCGACCGCGTCCCGAGCAGAGGAGGCGAGGCCCGTCGGGTCGGCCGCCGCTGACTGCCGCCGCCCCTTGTCTCTCGCCCCTTGTCTCTGCGCCGCGCCGCCCCTTGTCTCTGCCGCCGCCCCTTTCTCTGCCGCCGCCCCTTGTCTCTGCCGCCGCTCTGCCGCCGCCCCTTGTCTCTGCCGCCGCCCCTTGTCTCTGCCGCCGCCCCTTGTCTCTGCCGCGGCGACTGTTGCGCCATCGGAAGAGAGGGACGGCGTCTCGGCTGCGGCGGCGAAGAAACCGCAGCCGCTGCTTGCGTCTTGGCTGCTGTTGATATTGTTTTCATTATGCTGTTGCCAATGCTGTTGATGTTACAATTATCATGATATAAACATGATGATAGTGCTGATAATAAGGATAGCATTTTATCACCATTGTTGTTATTGTTGTTATTTATATTATTATTGTTTTTATTATTATTATTATTATTATTATTATTTGGATGATGATGGTAATTGTGATAGCAATAACAATAGTAATCATAGCAGTAATAGCACAACTACTACTACTACTTCTACTAATGATAATGATGATGATGTCAATGATAATAATGATTATAACAGTATTGATAATAATGATATTTATGATAATAATAATGATAATAATATTAACTGTAAAAAGGATAACGATAATGATAATAATAATGATGATAACCGAAATGATAGAAATACCAATAATAATAATAGTGATGATAATAATAAGAGAAAGATGTGCCATGATAATGATAAAAAAGTACCACTACTACTAATAATAACAATAATAATTATAATAATAGTATTAATGGTATCGATAATAATGGTTATTATCATCATCATAATGATGATAATAATAATAATGGCAGTAGTAGTAGTAATTGTAGCAGCAGCAACAATATAATAATGATAACGATCATAATAATATTGATGATAACGATAGTTATAAAGATAACGATAGTGATAATAATAATAACAAGTGATAAAGATTGTTGTAGTTGTTATAGCAGTAGCAGAAATCTCACTAGTATTAGAAGTAGTACTTTTAGTGATAGCTGTAGTTAGAGCAGCAACAGCAGGGGTAGCAGTAGTTGTTTGTTGTTGCTGTAGCAGTAAAAGTAGTATTGGTAGTAGCAGTACTAATGGTAGTTATAGAATTGGCTGTGCTGTTGATAGTTATGGTGATAATAATGGTGATAATGCTAACGTTAGTGTTATTAATATCATCAAATGGCTAGATGCTGCCAGCTACAACTACAAGAAAAATAATAACTTGGCAATAGTTAGTGTCCTCTTATGCAGCGATATGATTCCGCGATTGTAATCTTATAATTTCTGTCATTATCCCCCTTTTCCATTTTTATCATTAGCATTAATAAGAATAAAGCAAAAATGATGGAGATACTTTTTATTGGCTGTCAATATTTTCTTGATATTACAAATATATACCCATTATTATTTCCCCTTCACCCTTCTTTATTCCTCGTATCCTTCGCACCCTCCTCTCTCGCTCTCATCTTGTGTGCTTTCTCTGTCTTTATGACACACGTTGTCCTTTCCTTGTTTCTCATTGTATATGTGCTCGATCCCGGTATCACTGTTTACGTCAGTCACCCCTGTTTAAAAAGAGAGTTTTCTTTGACAGGCTGAATTGTGCGATTGGACAGCTGACTGCGAGCTCCACTTTTTTATGTTATTTCGTATTGGACAAATATTTCCAACAATATCAAGAGAAAATATTACTGCTTGAATTTTAACGCTTCCAGCATCATCATTATTATATATGATAGTAATTGTTATACGAGCATTATCAGTATCAAATCACTGTCACTTTCATTATACATCATTAATATTAGTTTTACAAATCGGTAAATGATTTCGAATTATAATAAATCGGGAGAGCATTCAGTATGTAATAAATATTTACATTTTCCGTGTATCTATAAATTCTCAATAGGCATTTAAATGCCGATCGGTTACACACACCACACAGGCAGTGAATATAATTCCCTTTTAAATATCCCTGCGCTTAAAACAATTATGCCATTGTATGTGTTGGCAGATTCGCCGGCATAAATATAAGGCACACCTGGAGCCGAGAGAGAGAGAGAGAGAGAGAGAGAGAGAGAGAGAGAGAGAGAGAGAGAGAGAGAGAGAGAGAGAGAGAGAGAGAGAGAGAGAGAGAGAGAGAGAGAGAGAGAGCAAACAGAGGCACACAGAAAGGGCTATAAACGAGGAGCGAGTGAGAGAGATGGAGAGGGAGAGACTGACTGACTGCGTGTATATTGTGTGTGTGTGTGTGTGTGTGCGTGTTAGCAGGAGGGCGAGGAACGGGGGTGAGAGAGGGTCAGCGGGGTATTACTACGTGTTGGGGGGAGTTGTGGGGGGTGTAGACAAGTCCCTCTCTCCTTCTTCCACTCGCGTTCCACCCTCCCCACCCCTCCCTCCACCCAAACTTACCTTGTCCCCCCCTCCTCCCATTCCCCTCCCACCGAAGACCTTGAAAACCGGGGAAGGTGAACATTCGGGGTATTTTTTTCACAAGGATTCGTTGCCGTTTCGTATAACTTGGTTTGGGAATTACAACTCGCATTCAACTCTCCTTGTCGTGGAGTGCCTTGTGTAATGTGTTAAGTAACTCTACATATTTGCGATTTATTTGGGGATTGAGGTATTATGTTCCAGGTAATTTAATATTTCGAGAAATAATTGAGTTTGACAGCCTGAACGCGGGCTAACCGCATCGGTTATTGATCGGCTCTAAGACTTCATAGAAAATGGGAGATGGACCGTCACTACAGACGTCGGTATGTTAAAGGTTGGATGTGAACGCATCGCGATGTGTAGAGAGGAGACCGACCTTGAAATTGAAAGGCTAGAAAATAAGCCTAATAGCTTAAAAAAGGTATTCTAAAGAGAATCACACCTTTACAGGTTATTTCTTTCTCTCAGGAGAGTGATGTATCAGTATTCAACTCTATTTTGCATGATTGCCTACTAGGTCAGTGATCAAGAACGCCGAAGTAAACACAGCTCGCAAACCACAAACACAAACAGCGTTACTCTACAACTTGGCAGTCAGGTGCGCGGGTTCTCTCCCTCCGCCCCTCCCTCTCCCCCTCCGCTCCCCCTTCCCCATTCTGTCAGGAGTGTACCCCCAACCTTCCATCCCCCCCCTCCTCCCAACTTAGCCCCGCCCCCCACTTCCTTCAGGTTAACTGTGAGGCTATGGATGGGGTCCCAGCCAGAGCCCGAGCGCGCAGTGTCGTTCGGAGCGGCGAAGGGAGCCGAGAGTCTATGCTGGTTCCCCGCTTGCCGTGTGTGTGAGAGATAGAACGGGACTGCGAGATTGCGGAGAGAGCGCCCCTTCATTTTGGCTCGGAGGCGCGAGATTGTCGAGTTGCTTGTGAATGACGGGCGTCTACGGAGCCGTGGCGAGGAGCAGGGGCGTGTTTGTGGCTATGAGTGTTCCTGAGAGCAACTTAAAGGGCGAGCGGCGAGGCCACGAGGAGTGCGGGCCCGCGGCTGCTCCACTGGACGGGCCCGGCGTGTGAATGGCGAGCCTCCACCAGTGAAAGTCGTATGTCAGCTACCCACCTAGAAAGTGGCTGGACGTGTTCCTGGTCCCCCCGGGGAGAGCACACGCGGCCGCACCTGTCGTCTTGTGCGTACGCTACACCTGCAGCCCCGGTTGTCACGTGCCATCTGTCCGGACGGGGCTGGTGTCACGCCTGAATGGAGGGAGCAGGCGTTGGAGGCGTGTACCTCGCGATTTTCCAGTGTTAACACGCGGACTACGTGCAGTACACAGGTGCCCGTTCTCCTGAATGTGTCCAGCTACACGTGTTTCTCACCGTCTGCACGTACCGAGCTACACGTGTTTGGCTCCGCCTGCACGTACCGGTTGACTAAAGGAAATCTACCCTTTTGGAATGTTATCAGGGAGATTGCTTCTGATTAGTGTGGGATATTGTTCGACCGTGTATCTTTGACTGATAACATAATTATCTTATCTTATCAAAAGAA
>NW_020868841.1:85196-102696 GCF_003789085.1 Penaeus vannamei
ATCTCCCCCACCCCCATTCCCCCCCCCCCTCCCGCCCCATAAAAATCACGCCATGGCACCCAGCAAGCGTGACCCAGCGTGGCGGGTGCCTCATCAGGTGTATTACAAGAGGCATCGCCCGTGAATCTCCTTGTTTACTTTGGGATCTCGGCTATGGCGTCGTCGGAGCGAGGTGGTGGTGGGGGGTGGGGGTGGGAGGAGTGGGGGGGGTGGGGGGATGGAGTGTGGTGTGGTGTGGGGTGTAAGATGGGGTGATGGGTGGAGTGTGGTGTGGGAGGATTTGTGATGCGGAGTTGAGTGTGGTATGGTGGAGGGGGGGATGGGAAAGGTGGAGTGGGATTGGTAAGGAGGGGGAGGGGAGTGGGGATGGGGGGAAGTGAGGGAGGATGGGAGGAGGGGGCAGGAGGGGAGGGATGGGGAGTGGGGATAAGGAGGGAGGCGGGGTGGGAGGGGGAGGGTGTTTAAGAGATGAGAGGGAGGAGATAGGGGAAAGGGGAGGAAGGGCGAAGTTGATGATAGGGGGGGAAGGGGTATTGGGCGAAGCACGATGGTGGGGGAGGGGGGATGAATCATTGGTACCCCTCCCTGTAGGATATAATTACCATCCGCCCATTCGTAAAAGTGAGTTGTTTTGAGGGTGAAGAAGAGAATTAGAAAAGGCGAAGGGGGAAGAATAGAAGGGATAGGGGGAAGGATAGAAGGGATTGAGGGAGGGATAGAAGGGGGAGGCCATTGTTCGGGTGCCACGTGGATTATCCGTTCCCGGTTTATGCTGGTTTTTATTTATGGATGACGGGATTGTCGAAGAGTTTCTAAAGGTAATCCCGGAGGGATAGAGTTTGGGAGATGGTGAGAGCGAGGAAGGAGAGAGAGAGAGAAAGAGAGAAGAGGGGTGGAAAATGATAAAGAGAGATAAACATAAAGGAAGGAAGCGAGAGGGAGAGAGAGAGATGGGAAGAGAGAGAAAGAGAGAGAGAGAGAGAGAGAGAGAGAGAGAGTAGAGGAAGAGAGAAGTAAGACAAAGAAAGAGAGACAGAGCAAAGAAGGAGACAAAACCGTGTGTCCAACCGAGCCGATAGTTTACATTACCTGTGCGCGCGGGCGGCCGATTCCAGATTCCAATAAAGGGGAACAACAAAATGAATTATAGAAGGGAATGCTAAAGGAAGATGTTGGAAAAGAGATGAAAAAGAGAGAGAGCGAATTCCAGCCGAGACAGAGGAGGAGGTTTCTAGAAGAGACCAAGGAGGGGGTTCCTAGAGAGGCTGAGACGAGGCGTTCTAACAGAGATGGAGGTTTCTGGGTTCCCGCCGGAGACAAAGTGGGTTTCCTTGCAGACACCGAAGAGAAGAATTCTAAGAGAGACCAAGGAGAGGGTTTCTAAGAGACGGAAAGGAGGGTTTCCAACAGAGGCGGTTGAAGAGGAGAGGCGAGGGTTTCCAGCAGAGGCGGAAAGGAGGGTTTCCAACAGAGGCGGTAGTGAGGGTTTCCAGCAGAGGCGGCTGGCGGTAGTAGTGGTTCCCAGCAGAGGCGGAAGGAGGGTTTCCAACAGAGGCGTAGTGAGATGGGGAGAGGCGGTAGAGAGGGTTTCCAACAGAGGCGGTAGTGATCCAGCAGAGGCGGTAGTGAGGGTTTCCAGCAGAGGCGGTAGTGAGGGTTTCCAGCAGAGATGGAGGAGAGGGGGCTTCTAAGCAGGAAGGAGCGAGGGAAGGCTCAGACGAGGGGGGACTTCCAGCGGAGGAAGTGGTGGAAGGGAAGGAGGCCGAGGGAGGGAGGGGACGGGAAGGCTGCGGTGTCGTAGATTCTCCCTCGCTGTTTATTGTGTCCATGTTGGTGTTGGCTGACCGTGTTGACAGCGCTGCACAGGGGTGATGGCAGCGTTGGTGATTCAGCTGGCAACGTGAAGCAATGCGAGTCCTGATATTAAGCCTCATTGCCAAGATTGCATCTCCTTTGAATGCTATAAAAAAAATGTACAAATAAAAAATGTCCACCTTCTCGGACGTCGACGCACGTCACCTGATTAAACCAGAGGCAAAGTTCACTTCCCACGTCCTCCCTCTCCTCTCCCTCCTTCCCTCCCTCCTCCTCTCTCTCTCCTCTCCTCCCTCCCCTTCTCTCCTCCCTCCCTCCCTCTCTCCCTCTCACCCTCCCTTCCCTCCTTCCCTCTCCCTCTCTCCTCCCTTCCTCCCTCCCTCCCTCCCTCTGCACCGCTTCCTCTCCGCCTCTGTCGGAGACACATCGGGCGAGTGACGTGGTCGTCTCGTGCGTCAAATCATGTCAGTCATGTAGACCGAAACCTCGTGTGCACATCTTACATCCTCCGACAGCTCCTGACGGTCCTCCTCCTCCCCCACTCCCCCCCCCTCTCCCTTCCCCTTCCCCTTCCCCCAAGAGCTGCATTGCAAGGGAAACTCAAAGAAAGAAAAGAAAGAGAAAGAAAGAATGGCTCGAGACTTTCTCTCCTTGCATGACCAACTGCCGTCACTTACACACGGCGAGGAAAGTCATGAGGCCGTGAATCATCTCTTGCCTCGTCTCGCCGGCATCGCACTCGGGACTGATGCCTGCGATAGCCAGTGGCTCCCTGCTCCTTGAAGTGCTCCGATAGCCATCGCGCTGTCGCCTGCAGTATTCCGTCATCAGTATGCATGCAATCGCTCATCAACAGCATAATATCGTGTAGCTTTATTCTTGTTACTTATAATACATTTTTTTAAGTTACTTACAATACCTTTTTTTAAGCAACAACATTACTTGCAATACCTTTTTTGAGCAACAACATTAACTTTGCAATAACCTTTTTTTAAGCACACATTACTTCATCATATACTCTCTTTCTTTAAAGCAACTCAACATTCCTTACACGATACCTTTTATTCAAAGCAAACAACGATTACAGCAACTACTTTTTTGAACACAAACATTCTTGCTCCATCTCACCATTATCTTAACAGCAACAACATTCAACCATTATCAATCACCAACACATTTTCTCAGACAACTCAGACATATTCAACCATCTGAGCAATACACTCTTATTCTTACAAGCCAACCAACATTACTCTACAAATCCCATTATCTATACTATTAAGCATAACAACACACATACTTACAATACCTTTTTAAAGCAACAACATTACTTACAATACCTTTTTTTTGAGCAACAACATTACTTTGACAACTACCTTTTTTTAAGTCACACACACAACATTCAACCTCACATACAACACTATAACATAATATATACATTTTTTATGATGCAAAATATTATAGCTTAATACTCATTAACAATAAACCTTTTTAAGCTAAAACATTACTTATTGCAAATAACTTTATTTTGAAGCACAACATTACTGTGCAATAATATACCTTTATTTATAAGCAATACAACAATGTACTTATAACATAATACCTTATTTATTTTTACTTTTGAGTTAAATAGTCACTATACAGCAAATTACTTACATATATACCCTCTTTCAATAGCAACAACATTACTTGCATAATATATCACCTTATTTTTTATTTGATGTCAACAACATACTCTGACATACCTTTATATTATTATAACGACTAATATAAACATACCTTAATCATTAGATAATTAAACCTTATTTACTATAGCAAACTAATTATACTATCAATACCTTTTTTAAGACAAACAATAACAATTACTTTCATACACTTATTTTAAAAGCAACAACATTCTTGGCAAATACCATATAATATTTTATTATTTATGAGTCACATTAACATTAACTTTGATGCACAAATACATATTATTTAAGACAATACTCAAATTAACTTTACAATACTATTTTTTAAATATATTAACTTATTTGTATATATTATACATTTTTTAAGTCACAAAGTAATACAACATTATATTATACTTGCAAATACCTTTATTTTAAGCACATTACATACAATTAACCTTTTTTAAGGCATCAACCCCAACTTATATATCATAATTAATCATTTTTTAAGCAAGTCACACACTATAACTATACAATAATAGACTTTATTAAACGCAACTAAACATTAACCTTAAATCACCTTTTTTAAAGCAAACAACACTAGTATATATACTAATAACACTTTTTATTAAGACAACAACATTAACTTACAATTTACTATTTATATTTTTACGGGCAATTACAAACAATTAACTTTACATATCATTATTTTTATAAGCAACAACATTACATAACAATTATAAACTTAGTATTTAAGTCACAAATCTTAACTCCTATTAATAATTACTCATAATACCATCTATCACTCTCAAAAATCCAACACCAATCTAACATCTCACCACTAAACACACATCTTTTTTTAAAGCATATACACTATTACTATAAGTAAGAGATATTTATATAAACAACGATTACCATCGCATATTATAATTAACCTATCTTTATATTTACAACAACAATTTAACTTAACAATACCTTATTATTTAACCATCAGACATACTTAACAATACCGTTTTTTATTGTAAGTATAAAAACAATTAACTTACAATACTTACATATATTATATTTATAGTAGCAACAACATAACATTAATCAAATACTTTTTTTAAAGCAACACCAAATTAACTTACTAAATAAATACCATTTCTTAAGCTACATTATTCACAAACACCATTACTATTTTCAAACTAAACTATAATACCTATTTTATTTAAGCTAAATAACATTACTTTACAGAAACTTTTTAACACATTACTTTACAATTATCACCATTATTTTTATAAGACAATCAACATTAACTTATCAATTATACTTTTTTTTAAACAACGAACATTACTTACAATACGCTTTTTTTTATTATTATTAAGTAAACAACTATTAAATTATTACAATACTTTTTTTTTACAACAATCCATTAAAACAAGAACAACAATAAAAGAGACTGCTCCACTCTCCGGCTCGGTCAGTCATACTTGAGGGTCCTTCGTCAACCGTCGGTTTCACGATCAGCTCGTGCGCCGCGTCCTTCCACTTAGGTCGCTCAGAGCAAGAAAGAGGAAAGAGTGCCGGTCGTAAGACGATTATCATGGATTGAAGGGGACAGTCCTATAAAAAGGCTCGAGCGCTTGCCTCTTGACAGAGTCGGGAGGGAGGATGGGGAAGGGGGGGAGTTGTGGGGGGGGAAAGGGGGAAGGGATTGGGGAGGAGGGGAGGTAGAGGACGGAGGGAAGAGGGTGGTTGGGAGGAAAGGGGAGGTGTTAAGGACGGGGGAAGGGGGGTTTTGGGGAGGTTTAAAGGACGGGAGCGCAAAGCGATGGGGTTATGGGGAGAGCATAGTAATTAAAGAGGAAGGGGATAGAGGGAGTTTATTTAAAGTGTAACGGGTGAAGGACAGGGGGAGGATGGGAAGGAAAAGAAGTGAAAGGTAGGGGTTTGGTAACTATGAGGGTGAAGGGTGAAAGTAGTTAAGGTGTGGAGGGAAGGGGATGGGGAGTTATTAGGGGAAGGATAGAGGGAAGGGGAAAGGTTTATTAAGGATTAGGTGAGGCAGGGGGTTGTGGAGAGGAAGAGGAGAAGGGGAAAGGGAATAGGATTAGGACGTGGAGACATAGGGGGGTTTGGGTGAAAAGTGGTAGGGGAAGGTTTAGGGTATGGGGGGAGGGGGTAGGAGAGAGGAAGGGGGAAGGGGAATGGTTAAGTGGACGGGAGACAGGGGGGGTTTGGGAAGGACAAGGTTTAGGGAGTGGGAATGGGAAGGTTAAGGACGGGAGGAACAGGAAGGGATGGGAAGGAAGAGGAAGGGGCTTGGGAGGAAGGCGGAAAGGGAGTTTAAGGACGGGGGACACGAGAGCTTGGGGGAGGAAGGGGGTGGGGGTGGTAGGGGAAGGGGAAGGGAAGTCGACGGAGAGAGGAAGGGAGTCGAGATAATTTAAAGATAATTTTTGTCTTATAAGGGAAATCCGCGTCTTTACAGTTCTCTCGAAATTAACGGTTATGAAAACCCGCGTTTAAAAGGGAAAAAAAAGCATGTGGTCATTTGGTAAAATCTGCAAGCTTGCTTTTTCCCCGGGGACTGTTTACGTAACGGCTTTAAAATTTGAGTTTGCCACAATGGAAAAATAAACTAGTGGCAAGCGTGTGATTTTCGGCAGAGATGATGAAAAGGGAATTATAAGAGTGGAGAGGGAAGTGGAAAATGTTTATGGTGTGTGTGTGTGTGTGTGTGTGTGTGTGTGCGCGCCGCTGTGCTGATGTCGTGTGCGTGTTGCGTGTGGTAGCAGAGCGTGAAAGAAAAGCATAGACAGACATCAACAGTGACACCAGACCAAGACAGCAGACAAGACAGACAGCCAACCAAGCCAAAAAGACAGAACAGAAGAAAAAACAGGAGACAGAGAGATGAAGGAGGAGAGGGAGAGAGGAGAGAGGAAGGAGGAGGAGGAGGAGGCACGAGAGCCACGTCAACAGGAGGCGGGGGGCGACGCTGTGCCATAAGTGCATTATCCATTATGTAGATCAGACGCCCCCTGATTCCATTTTCGAAAGTAATCACACACGCAGTCTAATTAGTATACTAGAGAGACTACATGCACAACTTTAGAGAACCCAATGCAGAGAAGGGGTGTGGTGAGAGATATAGAGGGGTATGTATTAAAATGAGGGAGGGGGAAGAAGTAGTAGGGATGAGGTGGGTAGAAAGGTGAGTGTAAGGAGGTAGTCTACATGAAGAGTGGAGTACATGGGAATGGAGTGAGGGTGATATAAACCTATTATAATATAACGTAGTAGGTGAGAAGGATAGAAATGGGTAGGTATAAAGTAGGTGAGGGTGGAAGGGTAAGGGTGGTAGTAAGTAGAGAAGGGGAATTGGGAGGGGGTAGGATAGAGATTTTGAGGGAGGGAGTGAGAGGGAGATTAAAGAGGGATTAGGCGGTTTGAGGTAATATATAATAAAAGTAGGGGAAAGGGAGCTCGTCCATGACACGAGATAAGAGGATATATATTAATGAAATAACAAAATGCGCACTCCAGTTAAAACTGTCTTTGATGCACTATCGAGCTTTATTAGGCTGACACTACAGCTTATGTACTACAATTGAACCAATATGTATGTGCATAGCCTGGCCTCGAGATAAGCCCCTTCAAGGAATTTAGGACTGCGGATTGTTGGTTTATGTCACTTTTTATATTCTTATCCTATTATTTTTATATATTTTTTACTTAGTGTGAGTGAAGTGTGGTGGCCTACTTATCTCTTTATCATATCTTCTCTTCACTATTCTTATCTCATTATAACTCCATATCTTCTTCTATAAGTCCTCACATTCCGTCATTCACTCGATAGTTTAATATCTTCTCTTTCATTTTATTTTTTTCGCTTTTTTTCATTTTATATCTCTCTCTTCTTCTCTTTCTGCTCACTTTCCACCTTGTTCTCTGTCCGGCCTCCTTCTCTTTAACCTCTTCGGCTCGCTCCTCTTCCCTTATTCATTATCTTATATTATTTCACTAAGTTTGAGATGATTCAATATCATTCTTTTCCCAAAACCATATCCTACTACTTATCCGCGATGAAGGGAATTCAATTACACTAAAGGTAACCAAGGGAGTTATTATATTATTTGTCTAGTTATATATGGTGACTTCGCGTAGTTATTTTACCGTTTTAACTACTTTACCTCAATGTCTTAGTGACCCCAGAAGTGTAATTTTCACATTATTACGGGAGCCCCACGTACATTATTACCCTACCACTCTAACTAACAACTCCCAACATACGAAACACCTACACAACACACACAGCGCTACGCATAATTAAACGACCCCCAGAAACTCCACCCCCCGCAGCATCCCACAGACTCCCAAAAACTCATAACCCCGGATGAACACACCACATAGCGAACCTGCAACACATACCCACACACATAACGAACCAAAATCCACACACACCACAACAGAATCCACTCAACAATACGACCCACACACACTTATCAATACCGACCTCTACAGTCTCACATAACATCTCACATGAGATACAGTGCGACCACCCACACTACTCAACATGCGACCATTTCAACACTCCCACATACGAACCTACACAGAAACGTACCCCACGAACCCACACACTCCTACATAATGACCTCAAACACCACTCACATACGAACCACACATTTCTACACTACGCCCTCACATTCTCAGAAACAACCCCACAAACACATAAAACATACACCTCACATTCCCATACACGACCTCAACATTCCCATAACACGACCCCCGCATCGTTCTCCATTCCGTCTGTTGACCCACTTTAACTTTTCCGAAAGGAGAGGGGGAGAGGGAGGAGGAGAGAGGAGGAAGGGGAGGGCGGGGGCGGGGGGGCCTCTTTATAGTACTCCTCCTTGCTATCCAGACCTTAACCCCGCCGTCCTCCTCCTCTCCCCTTACTGCCCTCCTCAAATAGACAAAATAGGCGACTGACCACACCACAGCACAGAGACGAGAGCTTACGCTCTTGAGGGAACTAAACCCACCCCCACACCACGATTTACATCACCTACTTGATCCCAAACCTCTCTCCCTCCTTTCTTACTTAAACCCCTCTCTAGCTCTCATGGAAAATTCTTAACCCCACCTCTTATATGGACTCTCTTGAAGATACTACCCTAACACCGCAAAGCATACACGATCACTATGCCATCATACGCAAGCGACAAACACTAACACACCAGCTACTCACTAACACCCCACCTTCTATTCACCTCCCCCTATCTATTATACACCTCCTCCTTCTCTACTCACAGTTTTTCGTTGTACCAAACACCTCACACCTCACTCAACCCCCAAGCTCTCGTTTTTAATACGCAGCCCATTCCCCCTAAGCCTACTCACTCGTAGTACACCCACACCTCACCCCTTCCCCCCAGCTCGTCGTAGTACCTGTACCCTCCACACATACATTATCTCATGATGACAGCTATCTTCTCGATAGCACCTACTCATCATTATACCCCCTTATACCTCATCACCAAAAGCTATCGTTAAAAAGTACCGTATTTACACTACTCTATAGTACTACAGTCATATCGTAGCACCCCTTCCCTCCCCTCGTCACACTCTAAGTAAGTCAATAAATACAGCTACATCTCTACTGTATACCGCGTGTCCTCTCGAATTCGTAGATAGGTTTTTACAATAGTTAACTTACTTCAGAACTGCATGAATTAGGATCAGCGTTCATAATAAGAATGTTATTAAGTTAGGCGTAAGAGAGTGGGTGCGTGGGATGAAATGTGGGTTGGTTGTATGTAGATTTAGTGGCCTGGTTGATGTGATCCGTGTAGTGTGTGTTGATTGAGTCGAGGTAAGTTTATTATTTTGGCAGAAATAATAAAACTCTCACATGAAGGGAAGTGGCGGGTTTGTTAGGCGCTCCACGAGTCGGAAGGAGATAGGATGAGATCTTCCACTTCTTATAAATTATTATGGTATTATTATATTATAATTTTTATGCGAGTCTCAGTTTCTGTAGTAATTTAATAATCCTAAAAGCCGAGAAAAATAATTTATTTTTTTCACGAGTACGGTCGAATTTACGGAGATAGATATACAAAAGAGCATAGACTGTGGATTAGTAACAAATTAAGATTATAACTAATTAGAGTATCTAGAGTGTTTTTCGAGAGAGAGGTTATATAAAGCAAGTCGCTGAAGTAGAATCAATACGTTAGGCCTATTCAATGTACAGTTTTTACTATTCACAATGTATCCTCATCATTACTGATTATTCTAATATATAGCTCATAACTCGCTCAGAGGGTATTCTGTACCGGGCTTTCATCCCACGCAGAGCACACGCTGTTTGTAGTGAGTGATTTTTCATTTTCACACACTCATTACTGTCTTGAGGATTCTTTATATATTAAGACTCTCACTTAGCTGAATCATATAATGCATGTAGATGTACGCACTTGCTATCCATTAACGTACATGTATCAGTAACTCAGGCACATATTAATATACTTATTCAGTACACATATCGAATTATAGTTTAGTACACGCACGCATACACGCTAAACTACACACAACAACTTCCATATATACCACATCAACTTAACAAAAAGTAGGTACACTGTATACTAACACACACATACACAATCAATATATACCACTATCACATATATAAGGTATATATGCACACACATACATATACAAATATTATTATTATTTTGGCATCACATACAACACACACAGCTAGCAACACACACACACACTATATCATCAACACACTATCACACACCACACACTGACTACATCACAACAGCACAAATCACTAACACTGTATACTGACTATGGAGGGCGAGACGAGCAAGCTGAATAGCTATAAAGTCGAGAAGGAGCCAGCCGGAGGAGATAAGCGCGAGACACACTCCACACAGGCCGAGGGTGGTATCCGTCCGTACGAGTCCGGTCAAGATGGGAACTGGAAAACGACCCCTCCTTGTTATCGAGCGGAGCTATAATGTTTCGCAAGGCCTTATCCGAACTGGACTATAAAGACCTTCACTCGTCTTGCTCGATATACAGGTGATATAATACTGAGTAGTAGCTGGAGAGGCGGAGGAGAGGAGAGAGGGAGGGAAGTAGGGTACATATATATAAGGAGAGTAAGGGACAGGGGAGGGAGGAGGAGAGAGGAGGGAAGTTAAGGAGGGAAGAGAGGGTAACAAGGGAGGTGAGAAGCAGAATAGGGATAAGGGGATTAAGTAGGTAAGGAAGGGAGGAGGATGAGTATATAAGTGATAGGGGTATAAAGGGAGTAAAATAATACTTTATATATCAGGGTAATAATAGGAAAAGAATAGGAGTATAAGTAATAGCGCGAGAGATGAGATACATTAATGTTCTAATAGTAAGTATTTATAGTTAGATGGTAAGATAGAAGGTAACAAATAATGTATGGGTAGATGAAATAGGATATACGTATAAATGAGTATATGGGAAAGTAAAGTAGTATAATTATAGGTAAATATACATGGAATATATATAGGAGGAGTAGTAAGGTATAATAGCATAAAAGATGTATATATAATAATGTAAGTAAAAGAGTAAGTATATATATATATATATAAAAATAATATATTAATATATAATCATATATATATATATATATGGGTATATACAATAATATACGGAAAGTGGAAAAAAGGTAGAAATGGATATTATGGTGATACATAGAATGGAGAATTGAGAAAGGGATAAGGTAATAGTACGCAATCATAAAGTAAGCAAGAAGGGTAGAGGAGGGATATATGTATATATATATTGATTACATTATATAGCAATAGTTATATATTATAGAGTTGTAGTATAATAAAGTACATTTTATTGTGGATATATACATATACTTATATTCATGAGTAGATAATGTATAAAACGATAATATATACGCGTAATAAAAATCTAATAATGAGGTATACGTATAGAGGAAATATAAGAGAGCAAGAAGGAATAGAAATGATAAGAAGTAGGAAGTACAGAGAGAGTAATAAATAGAGAGGGATTAATAAGTAGGTATAATAGGTCAATATTATTAATATAAAGTTAGGAGTGAGAATAAAATATCACAGTGAAGGAAGTAAGAAGATAGTATAAATAGTGGTAATATATATAAAAGGAGGATATATAAAATATAAGGAAAACCATGAAGAGAATGATTAAAATTAAAGGGGTATACTCTAGTCATTATCATCAAATTATATAGTGCATTATATATAGAGAAGAGTACGGCAGGCTAAGTTGAGGAAGTGAAGAAAATGATATAATGAAGAGTAGATAAGATACGTTAATAGACAATATAAGTAGAGTAGAAGGGACCGGCCAATGTATATGATAGTATATAAAGTAGGATGGAAAGTTTGGAAAGGACCCGAGACGAGAAGAGGCAAAGGAGAGGAAAATTACACACATACAACACGTAATACATACATGCCCTGAAAACTTAGATGTGTAACGTACATACATACACAAGATTATGGGGTAATGCAGAGGAAGGAAGGGAAAAGAGAGAGACAGAAGGGGAAAGAGGGACATGCGAGACAAGGAAGGAAAGAGGGACAGAGGGGTAAGTGAAATAAATGAAGAGAGGAATGGAAACAGGAAGAAGAAGAACGGAAAGCGACGAAAAATCAACAAGAAAACACAAAGAACAAACAAACGAGAAAAAAAGTGTTAAAAAGAAAGAGACAAGGAGAAGGAGAAGAAGAGGAAGAAGAAGGAGGAGCGAAAAGAAAGCTGGACAAAGGGAAGACGAGGATAAAAGAGTTCCTGGTGCTACAGTTTGCTCAAGTTTGGCCTAAGTTCTCGTGAGATGAAATTGTATTGGCTGTCCGGGTTTGTGCTGGCGAGGACCCACCGCCTGTGTGCGTCCGCCTGCTGTTTGTGCGGTTTGTCTGGACGCGGAGGGTGTTTGTTCGGGTTTGTGAGGCAAATGCTGTGTGCTGACGGGCCGGGGAGGGGGAGGGATGGGCAGGGGGAGGGACGGATAGACGGATAGACGGATAGACGGATGGACGGACTCTCAGACGCAGATGGATGTGTAGGCTCAGGTGCAGAGAGATGGGACTATAACTAGATAGTCATACAGACGCATATACACAGCGAGAGGGAGAGGGGAGGGAGGGAGGAGGGAGGGAGAGAGGGAAAGGGAGAAGGAGGGAGGAGAGAGAGGGAGGGAGAGGAGGGAGGGGAGAGGAGAGGGAAGAGGAGGGAGAGAGAAGAGAGGAGGGAGAGAGAGAGAGAGAGAGAGAGAGAGAGAGAGAGAGAGAGAGAGAGAGAGAGAGAGAGAGAGAGAGACAGACAGAGAGAAGACTGACAGACAAACAGAAAGACAGACGGCAGACAAAAGACAGACAGACCGACAGACTCTGACACACATACAGAGAAAAAAGAAAATATATGTTTTTGTTTGCACTTGTTTATTTGTTGTATATGAGTGCAAACATAAAAAGATATGTATGTGTGTGCGAGCAAAGAGAGAGGTACAGGCGTGTGTTAGCTCGAGTTAGGAATGTGTTTGCTGACAGCGGTGAGGCGTGTGTATGTCAGCAGTGCAAAGGAGAATGTCAGCATAAGCGACTCTGTGTGTATGAGTATGTGTGTGTGTGTGTGTGTGTGTGACTGTAATGTGTGTTTTAGGTAGGTAGGTTATGTGTACCTGTGTGTGTGACGTGTGTGTGTATGTGTGTGTGCGTGCGTTTGTGTGTGTGTGTGTGTGTGTGTACGTGTGCGTGACTGTATGTGTGTAGGTAGGTAGGTATGTGTATGTGTGTGTGTGTGTGTATGTGTATGTGTTGTATGTATGTATGTATGTATGTATGTATTGACTACATATATATTTGTATGTAGTAGGTAGGTATATATGCACCTATGTACGTATGCGAGCGCGTGTCTGTCTCCCTGTAATGTGTGTGTCATTCCAGCCCATATACATTTATGCAGATGCCTCCGCCGCAAAGGACGACCTCGTCAGCATCAGCTAAAAGAGGCATCACGCACTCGCCGGCGGAGAAAATGGCATTACTCGCCCAAGGAATGCGGGGACAAACGTGGTGCATTATTAAACCGCTCATTGGAGGCCGTGTGACAGGGGGAGGGATAGAGAGGAAGGGGGAAGGGATGGGGGAGGGGGGGGGAGGGGGAGGGGGAAAAAGGGGGAGAGGGGGAGTGGAGGGGAGGGGAAGGGGGATGGGAGGAAGGAGGAAGAGAAGGAAGGAAGGGGATAAGGAGGGAAGGGGGGAGGGGGTGGGAAGGGGAAGTAGGAGGAAGGAGAAAAAGGGGAAAGGGAGGATAGAGAAGGAGAAAGGGGGGGGGATAGAGAGGAAGGAGAAAAGGGGGAGAGGAGGAAAAGGAGAAGGAGAAGAAGGAGAAAAGGAGGGGGGATAGAGAGGAAGGAAGAAAAGGGGGGGAGGAAAGAGGGAGGATAGAGAGGGAGAAAGGGGAGGGGAGGTGAGAAGGGGGAGGGGATAGGAGGAAGGAGGAAGGAGGAAAGGTGGCAGCATGTGGAAAGTTAAGGGGGTAAGGGAAGTGGAAAGAGAGGGTGAAGATGGGAAATAGAAAGGAAGGGGACGTAAAGAAAGTAAAGGAAAGGGGAGAGGAGAGGGAAAGGGAAAAGAAGGGGGGGAAGCAGAGAGGCAAATGGAACGAGGAGAAAGTGGAGGGAAGGGGAGTGGAGGAGAGGAGGAAGGTGGAGTAGGCCGTTCTACCGCGTGAACAAAGAGTACTCCTGCACTTTTGTACTCAAAATGTACACCCGATTAAAAAGCGTACTCTGATCGGCAAAGGAGCATCCGTCAGCTGACCAACAGGGAGGAAATAACAGACTTTGGAAAACAGTAGCTGGAGGAAGAGAGAGAGAAAGAAAGAAAGCGGTTAAATGAATGTAAAAATAAATGCAAACTTTCATCCATAGATACAGAATTCACCAACGTACGAGAGCGAATAGTTACAATCACCGCCAATCACACAATCACACAGCGGAAGTTGATTTTATTACGGTGTTTGATTGGGTAGAGGGGTGGGGAGCGGTAGGGGGATGGGGGGGGGGAGCAGGAGTTGGAGCAGTGAATGGAGGGGGAGGGATAGGGTGGGGGGGGAAGGATAGAGTAATGGGGGAGGATAGGGAAGGAGAGGGTAATGAGGAGGAAGGGAAGGGATAAAGGGTAGGGAGGGAGGTAAGGGGGGGAAGGGATAGGGGAGGGAGGAAAGACGGTGAAGGATGGGTGGGGATGGAAGTAGCATTTTTGGGAGGAGGGGGGGAGGCAGGTCATTGCATGCCGTGATGGATGGCACGACCACATGGATTAAGCTTGGCAGGCAGGCAGGCAGGGCAGCAGGCAGGCAGCAGGTGGCAGGCAGGCAGGCAGGCAGGGCAGGCAGGCAAGGCAGGCGGTGGGTTTTACTAAAGGTGATTCGAGAGCGAGAACTGTTATTGGGCTTTTTAAACAGTAGTATCTATGTGTGATTGGCTGGTAGTTTTGGGGGGTTGGTGGTTTGTTTTATTTTTGCGTTTGATGATAATGAGAGTTATTGTTATTATATCATCATTATTAATATGGAGTTTTCAATGTCAACACAACAAATACCTCCTACATATCAACATCATCATCATCACCATCACATCAATGCAATCACCATTAGTCATCAATTCATCACCATCATAGTCAATCATCATCATCACCCATTAGTCATCATCATCAATCAACCATCACCACCATCATCAGTTATATCATCATCACCGGTCATCATCCATCATTACCGGTCATTATCAGCAGCGCTCTTAACTCATTTATTTCGTCTCTTCGAAAACAGATCCACTATCTCCAAGTCCTATATCGTAAAGAATAAAGAATATATACGATTTTCCGAGGACACAGGCGTGGTTTCCTATTTCCCAGCCGTGGAGAATATTTTTTTCATAATGGCTGGCGTAATTCTATATTTCCGGGGTCAGTTAGAAGCTAATTGCCCCCGTTTTCCTTTTTTTTTTTTTTCTTCCTTCTTATTTTTTTTTTTTTTTTTTTTTTAGCGCTAGAAACCGCCTGTGGAATGATAGATCGGGAATCGTAATTGTAAAGTTTGTATTATTTTTTATTTTTTTTCTTTTTTTTTTTTTTAAAAATTGGTTTTTGGTTTTTCCATGTTCGAATCCATGCACGGCGCACATCGGAGCCATGTTGTGAACGCACGGATAGGCCGGTGCGTTATAGTGTGAGGGATGTACAGACATAAATACGAGTTGAATGTTACTGTGTAAGACGCTTCGAATATTCACACATGTAGCACACGCTTAAAAACGCACCGCACAAGAACACTCAACACTCACACATCACAACTCACACTCAATCTCACACTTCACACTCAACTCACACTCACACTCCACAACTACTCACAGCAAATTATTTGTTTGCATGGCACCCCACACAAATATTAGTGGGATAGACACTACACAGTCGCACACAACACACACACAACGACACACCACTATACGTCTCTCCCATACACACACACCCACACACACTACACACTCACCACACACCAATTGTTTTATAGTACATTGTGTCCATTTTACACGCACACAGCCTGTTTAGAACATACGGCCTGCAATACACTTTGAGTTCCTCCTAACAGCCGAACTCTCTACCGCGAATGACACACTCATGGATTCGCCTCCTATGCTAAGAAGATTCGCGTAGGAGAATGACGTCCATGGTTTTATATAAAAGCCTTCGAAGCAAATTTCCGGTAAACATCGTCCATTCCCCCCACTTCCCCCTCCTCTTCTCGCGTCGAGGAAGTTGCCTTGTGTCCGTNCGCCAAACTTCTTTTTTATTTTCGAACATTTCTCCAATTGCCTGCCCTCCCTTGCCTCACTTGTATAACCCTTCCTTCTCTCTTAACTACCCCCGCTTTACACCCCTTACCCCCCCAATTTACACCCCTCCCTCCACCCTTACCCCCTCTTTATCGCCCTCCCCTATACCCCCTCTAATCGCTCTTATTGCTCCTCCTTTACCCCCTCTTTACCTCCCTCCGCCTTCACCCCCTCCCCCGCTGGCGGAACGAGCGCAGGCGCAGAACGTCCACGAGCGCAGACGACCCAGCTGATGGCCGGAAGTAACGTAAGCGCCAAAATAACAGGCGGAATTAACGAGGCTGGTCGAGAACCTCCCGCGCCCGCCAGTTCGAGTTGATGCGACGGTTCTAATTGCTTGTTAATTGCACCTCCGCCGTGATTACCTGTCGTACGTGCACGATATGAATGGGATGACGAGGTAGGTACCCGCACTTGATAATTTGACGCCATGTAATATTCAGATTTACGCGACTGATACGCTGCCAATGGCGTATGTAAAGAAGGGTTATGAGCGCACTGGTTTTTCTCTTAAGCGTCTTTACTTGATCTTAAGAAAATGGGAAGGAGGTTTTAGGGGCTCAGGAATGTGGGACGACGCGCCGCTCACGATGATTACGGTTCTTAAAGAATAAAGCGAGTGATATTACACGGGCCGTTTTACAAGCTGGTGGTACTAGCATGCGTGTGTGCTGTGCGTGTGTCGTGTGACTTTGAGAGAGAGAGAGAGAGCGTGTGTGCGTATTTGTGTGTGTGTGTACGTGCTTGTGACTTAGAGAGAGAGAGAGAGAGAGAGAGAGAGAGAGAGAGAGAGAGAGAGAGAGAGAGAGAGAGAAGAGAGAGAGAGAGAGAGAGAGAGAGAGCGCGTGTGTGTGCGTATTTGTGTGTGTGTCCGTGCGTATGACTTAGAGAGAGAGAGAGAGAGCGTGTGTGTATGTTTGTATGTGTGTGTGCCTGTCTGTCTCTGTATCTGTGCACAGTCTCACACACACACACACCTACATGCCACACGAACACACAACCACTTATCTTTACATTTTGTCATTATCCCATCCGCCGAGGAAAGTTCAGCGAGCGAGACCCCGCTTTTTGTCCCCCCACCCCCCTCCAGCGC
>NW_020868841.1:110196-117696 GCF_003789085.1 Penaeus vannamei
CTCTCTCTCTCTCTCTCTCTCTCTCTTTCTCTCTCTCTCTCTCGCTCTCTCTCTCTCTCTCTCTCTCTCTCTCTCTCTCTCTCTCTCTCTCTCTCTCTCTCTCCTCTCCCTCTCTCTCTTCTCTCTCTCTCTCTTCTCTCTTCTCTCTCTCCATGTCTTATATATTTTCTTCTTTTGCTTTTTGTTATTTTCTATATATATTTTTTCGTCTTATTATTTTTATCATTGGTAATATTATTGTGATAATGAAGATGATGGCGAGAGTGTGAGTAATGATAATGTAAAGACAGAAAAAATAAGGATATTTGGATAATAATATTATTAATAATGGTGATTCAGTATTTTTTCCTTATTAGAATTATTATTGTCATTATTAATTATTATTGTCATTATTATTTATTGTTATTATTATTGTTATTATTATTATTATTGTTATTATTTTATTTATTATTATTTATTATTATTATTTATTGTTATTTATTATTCATTGTTATTATCATTATTATTATTATAAATACTGGTAGTGTAATTGAGATTATTATTTTAATTTTGTTATTATCATTTTCATCATTATCTTTATCATTATTATCACTATCATTATCTTTGCTACGTCATACCCATCTGCTTTTCAATTTCCATTTTCATCAGTCTTATCTTATTGCGATTTCACTTTTGCAATTTTATCGTTCATCTTTCTCTTTGTGTACCGTTTATTATTATTGCTTTCTGTGGTTTTCTTTTCCGTTATTTCCTGCACACTCTCTCTCGCCTTTTTTCCATCTCTCCGCTTCGTTTCTTTTTGATTAAGGAATTGGCGAGGCTGTGGATTAATTTTCCCCGACCTCTCTCTCGCTTTCTTTCTCTTTCTTTCTCTTTTTTCCTCCCTCTCTCTATCTATCTATATATCTATTTATCTGCCTATGTATCTCTGATTCTCTGTCTCTCTCTTCCTCTCACTCTCGCTCTCTTCATTTTCCCCTTACATACATACATACACCACGCACGCACGCACGCACGCACGCCACACACACACACACACACACAACACACACACACACATATAATATATATATATATATAATATATATATATATATATATATATATTATATATGTATATGTATGGTTATATGCATATATGTATATAGATATCTTCCCTTCCCCTATATATATCATCGTCTCCCACTCTCTCCATCTGCTCCATCCACTTCCTCCCCTCCTCCTCCACTTTCTCCGCCTCTCCCCTCCTGCACTTCCTCCGCCTCTCCTCCTCCAGCGCCTCTCCTCCTCCACTCCACTTCTCCGCCAGCCCCATATAGCTCGTAACTCATTTAGAGGAAAATAGAACAGCCTTTGAAGATGGAGCTGTGAAGGGAGACGAGAAAGAAGTATTGGAGGAAGAGGGAGAGGATGTCAGAGGAAGGGCGGGGAGGGGGGGGAGGAGAGGGAGAGGAGAGAGAGGGAGAGGGGGAGAGGGAGAAAGGTAAAAGTTCAAAGAAAAACAAAACGAGAAGGTAAAAAGCACAAGAGAACATAGAAGCAAGAGAAGACAAACAGACAAACACCCCCTCACACCCCCAGGCAGACAGACAGACAGACAGACAGACACGCTGACACACCGACGCTGTCTCCCGTAACGGACGCCACTCATCTCCTTGCGGCTTTGTTCTTGGCGTCGAGGTTGCGGGACATGATCTCGGACCGTTGTGCGACGTGGCTGTGGCGTCTGCGTCTGTGTCCGTCTGTGGCGTCTGCGTCGTCGGTCCGTGGCTGTGGCGTCTGCGTCTGTCGGTCCGTGGCTGTGGCGTCTGCGTCTGTCGGTCCGTGGCTGGCGTGCGTCTGTCGGTCCGTGGCTGTGGTCTGCGTCTGTGGGTCCGTGGCTGTGGCGTCTGCGTCTGTCGGTCCGTGGCGTGGCGTCTGCGTCTGTCGGTCCGTGCTGTGGCGTCTGCGTCTGTCGGTCCGTGGCTGTGGCGTCTGCGTCTGTCGTCCGTGGCTGTGGCGTCTGCGTCTGTCGTCGTGGCTGTGGCGTCTGCGTCTGTGGGTCCTGGCTGTGGCGTCTGCGTCTGTCGTCCGTGGCTGTGGCGTCTGCGTCTGTCGGTCCGTGGCTTGTGCGTCTGCGTCTGTCGGTCCGTGGCTGTGGCGTTCTGCGTCTGTCGGTCCGTGGCTGTGGCGGTCGTCTGCGTCTGTCGGTCCGTGGCTGTGGCGTCGTCTGTCTGTCGTCCGTGGCTGTGGCGTCTGCGTCTGTCGGTCCGTTTCTGTGTCGTCTGCGTCTGTGGGTCGTGCTGTGCGTCTGCGTCTGTCGGTCCGTGGCTGTGGCGTCTGCGTCTGCGTCGCTCCGTCTGTCGTCCGTGCTGTGGCGTCTGCGTCTGTCGGTCCGTGGCTGTGGCGTGCGTCTGTGCGTCGCGTCTGTGGGTCCGTGGCTGTGGCGTCTGCGTCTGGGTCCGTGGCTGTCGTCTGCGTCTGTGGTCGTGGCTGTGGCGTTGCGTCTGTCGGTCCGTGGCTGTGGCGTGCGTCTGGTTGGCTGTGGCGTCTGCGTCTGTGGTCCGTCTGTGGCGTCGTCTGTCGGTCCGTGGCTGTGGCGTCTGCGTCTGTCGGTCCGTCTGGTCGTGCGTCTGTGTCCGTGGCTGTGGCGTCTGCGTCTGTCGGTCCGTGGGCTGTGGCGTCTGCGTCTGTCGGTCCGTGGCTGTGGCGTCTGCGTCTGTCGGTCCGTGGCTGTGGCGTCTGCGTCTGTCGGTCCGTGGCTGTGGCGTCTGCGTCTGTCGTCCGTGGCTGTTCTGCTGTTCTGTTGTTGTCTGCTGGTTCGCTTTCGTTGGGTTTCCTTTTTTTTTATCTTTTTCTTTGTGTATGTGTTCTCTCAAGGGGATGGAAACACCGGCCATTCCTTGCACAGAGGGGGGGGGGGTAGTTTAGAAGCACAATAATCATTATTGTTATTAATATTATTTTTTATTATTATTATCATTATTGTTATTATTATTATTATTATTATTATTATATTATTATTATTATTATTATTATTATTTATTATTGCTGTTGTCATTACATACATACACACACACACATACTCGCTCACTCACTCACTAACTGACACACACACACAACACACACCACACACACACACACACACACATATACATGTGTGTATGTGAGTGTATACATGTGTGTGTGTCTAGTATATATAAAACAGGTAAATTATTTTTAAAAAAATGCT
Source organism: Penaeus vannamei (assembly GCF_003789085.1). NCBI lineage: Eukaryota > Metazoa > Arthropoda > Malacostraca > Decapoda > Penaeidae > Penaeus > Penaeus vannamei. Next base: position 113,407 of record NW_020868841.1, read on the forward strand.
TATAATGTCTAAATTGTATAAATAATCATTACCTTTATCTCTCCACAGGTATGTTACGTCAGATGCCCCCCCCCACCCCCACCCCCTTCACCCACCCCAGCCCATGCCACAACAGCACCGTGAGTACAGAAAAGAAGTAATTTCGCACAGTGAGTAACTGCTGAGCATGAGTAAGTCGCTGAACACGAGTAAATCCAAAGTGGAAAAAGGCGAGAGTTTGATGACAGCTCGTACCTTGGCGGATGTCAGTCAACTTGTGTGATATCATCTTTGTCTTGCGGAGGGGGGGAGGGGAGGGAAGGGGGGAGGGGGAGGGTGGGAGGATGTGTTTGTGTGTGTAAGAGGGAGGGGGGAGGGGAGGGTGGGTGGGAGGTGTGGGTGTGTGGGGAGGGTGTGTTTGTGTGTGTGGGAGGGAGTGCGTAAGAGGGAGGGGGGAGGGGGAGGGGGTGGGAGGATGTGTTTGTGTGTGTGGGAGGGAGTGTGTAAGAGGGAGGGGGGGAGGGGAGGGGAGGGAAGGGGAGGGGTGGGAGGATGTGTTTGTGTGTGTGGGAGGGAGTGCGTAAGAGGGAGGGGGGAGGGGGGAGGGGAGGGGGGTGGGAGATGTGTTTGTGTGTGTGGGAGGGAGTGCGTAAGAGGGAGGGGGGGGGGGAGGGGAGGAGGGTGTGTTTGTGTGTGGGAGGGAGTGCGTAAGAGGGAGGGGGGGAAGGGTGTTTGTGTGTGTGGGAGGGAGTGCGTAGCGGGAGGGGCAGGGGGGAGGGGAGGGAAGGGGAGGGGAGGAGGATGTGTTTGTGTGTGTGGGAGGGAGTGCGTAAAGAGGGAGGGCAGGGGGGAGGGGTGGGGAAGGTTGGGATAGCGAGTAGAATGAACAGAATGGAGAGGGAGGAGGAGGTAGGAGGATTGGGGAGGGAGAGGTAGAGAAAACAGGAAGAAGAAAGAACAGAGAGAGAGAGAGAGAGAGAGTGAATGAACAGGGTGGCAGTGGAAGAGGGAAGAGAAAGTGGAAGGGGTTAAGATTGAGAGGAAAAGTACGAAAAGAATAAGAGGAAGAAAGAACGAGAGAGAGAGACAAACAGAGACGAGAGAAAAACAACGAAAAAGAAAGCGAGAGAAATTGAGAGAGAGAGAGAGAAAGAGATAGCTAACGAACCACCACCTACCCACCACCCCCACCCCTCCACCCCACCCCCCTTCCTCCCTCCCCTCCCCCCCTCCCCCCTTATCCAGGAAATAGCATAGGAGATCAATTAAATCCCGACCTCTTGTCTCGCAGCAATTAAATCTTAGTCGGCGAGTGACGTCAGACCCGGAGCGACGAGAGGAATTCACGGTGCCAAATAAAGGGCCGGGAGCCGATTCAGGGCTGGGTGCCGGCGCGATCGGGTGCCACGGCCGGACCGGTGTTATTTGCCAATTAAATGGTAATCGGAGGAAAGAAATGTTTATGAAGCTGGTGCCCATGCAGGCTCTTTCTCTCCTCTCTCTCCTCTCTCTTCTCCTCTCCTCTCTTTCTCTCTCTCTCTCATCTCTGTCCTCTGTCCGACTGATTCTCTGCCTCCCGGTCTCTCCACGCTCTCTCTCCTTTATCTCCTCTTCAGTCACACTGCGTGATCGCTCTTCTGTCTTTCATTTCTCTCTCAACTTTCTCCAGTCTGTTGGTCGCGCTGTGTCGCTCGCGTTGTCTCGCTACGAATCCTTTGTTTTATTCTAGCCTCGTTTGGACCTTTTTCTTCTCTCTCGGGCTGTCTTCTTTCACTCTCTCCTCTTCTCTTTTCGTCTGTGCTCTGCTGTCTCGGTGATGTCTTCTCTCTCCTTTTCTCATCTATTCTCTTCTGTCTCTCTCATCTCTCTCCTCTCTCTCCTTACGTCTCTCTATCTCTCGATCTCCTCTCAGCCTCGCTCATGTCCTCTCTCCTCTCTCTCTCCGACGCTCTTTCTCTCGACGAGTCATCCCTCCTCATGAGAGAAGGCTCTGCCTTCGTCTCTTAGTGTGTATTTCTCGCTGGCCATCTCTTTTTCATTTTCTGTCTTTTTTCCTCTTTCTCCTTATTTTTTTTTTTTCTTTTTTTTAAACTTTTTCCTTCTCTGTCTTTGACCCTGTTTTTTTTATCTGCCTTCTGTCTTTCTCTCTCTCTCTCATCTATCTATCAATCTATCTATCTCTTTTGTCTCCTTTTTGCACTTGTACTTTGTTTTTCCGCTTCTCCAACTTCTGCTGCGCCCAGGAGTAGGGGGAGGAGGAGGAGGAGGAGGAGAGGTGTGTGGTACAAGAGAGGGAGGGGGGGTAGGTCGGTTAGGAAAGTTGGGGAGGAGGGAGGGTTTAAAAACTTCCTTGCTGTCGCTGTCCTCGTTCTCCTGTTCTCACACCCCGCCCACCCTCCACCGAGGCCCAGTGCCCCCAACCCCCTTGCTGCACCCTCCCTTCCCCCCCACCCCACAGCCCTGCCCATCCTCTCCCTCACCCTCTCTCCGCCCTCTCCCCACCCTGCCCCACCCTTCTCACCCTCTCCACAACCCTACCCATCCCTCTCCCCTCACCCTCTCTTCGCCCTCCCCCACCCTTTCCAGCCTCTCCCCCACCCTCTCCACAAACCCTGTCCCTCCCTCTCCCCACAACCTCTCCTAGTCCCTCTCCCCACCCTCTCCCTTCACCTCTCCTCTCCCCCCCCTGCCCCTCCCAGCCCCCCCTCCCTAGACACCTCCCCCCTCCCCGTCTAGATCGTTTGTATATCCTGAACAAAAACAGTTCTCTTTCCATAACATTTTTTGTTGTCATCTTCGGGCACTTTATAACTTCTTGTGTTCTGTCGTTATGTGTCATTTTTTGTTTTTTATCTTCTCTTTTTTTTCTTTTTTTGTATGAGGATGATGGTAATTACTTTTATTGTCATTATTTATTGCTATTATTTTTTTGTTATTATTATATTTTTTCTTATTCTCTTCCTCAATTTGATTATTAATCTCTCTCTCTTCTTCTTCTCTCTCTCTCTCTACCTCTCTCTCTCTCTCTCTCTCTCTCTCATCTCTCTATCTCTCTCTCTCTATATATAATATATATATATATAATATATATATATATATATATATCTTTAATCTCTCTCTAATCTCTCTTTCCTCCCCTCCCCCTCCTCTTCCCTCCGCCTCCCCTCCCTCCCTCTCCTCACTTCCCCTTCCTCCCCCGTCGCCCCCACGCTGCCCTCGCATCCCCCTCGCCCACATCCTGTTGATCGGAAGCGCAAAAAGAGAGAGAAAGAAAGAGAGAGAGAGAGAGAGAAAAAAAAAAACAACAACGAAACTCGATTGCATAAAATTACTGTCTTGATCCCGACGACAATGGCTCCCAGCGCCGAATGCAGACTCCGCCCACTTTCACCTCGCTGCGGGCGGCGGGCGGACGCGCTGGTCTGGGCCGCCGCTTCCTGCGCGGGCGTGCGGTGTCCGGTGGGCGGCTGGGCGTGATGGGAGTGGGGGGTGGGGCGTGGGGTAGGGGGGATGGGGGCGGTTGGAGGGGGCGGGCTGGGGGGCTGGATGGGCCGGCTGGGTGGGATGGGAGGGGGCTCTGGGTGGGATGGAGAGGGGGGGGAGGCTTGGAAGTTGATGGGCTGGGGCGTGCTTAAAGAGGAGAGAGAGAGAAGAGAAAGAGAGGAGAGGAGAGGAGAGGAGAGAGAGTAAGAGCCATAAGAGAGTAGGAGAGGAAGAGAGAGAGAAAGGACAGGACAGAGAGACCGAGTCCAGAGTCAGAGAGCAGAGGGAGAAAAATGAAAAACGAGAGAACAAAAAGATGAGGAGAGAGAGAGAGAGAAGGTGACGGTACCTGCGGCCTTATAAGGACAGTGGTATATACACCTTGCCCACCGCAGTAATCCGATTCCCCCCCCCCTCTCCCACCATCCTTTTCCTCCCCCTTCCCCCCACCATCCCCCTCCTCCCCACCATCCTTTCCCCCCTTCCCCCACCTCCCCCCTCCCTCCTCCCACCATCCTTTTCCCCCCTTCCCCCCCCTTTCCCACCATTCCCCTCCCCTCCCCCCCTTCCCCCACCATCCCTCCCTCCCCCCTCCCCACATCGCTTTGTTACCCCGTTAACTTCCGCTGGCTTCTGGCGTTACTGGCTGGGCTTTCGTGGCTTTTCCGCCGCGCTGGGAGGCAAGTAATTTTTCCCCCGCGTTTTGCCTTCTGTTTCTTCTTCTCTTTCTCTCTCTCTCTTCTTCTTCTTTCTTTCTGTTTCTCTTCTTCTTCTTTCTCTTTCTCTCCTCGATCTCTCTCTCTCTTTCTTTCTTTCTTTCTTCTCTTC
>NW_020868841.1:120196-132696 GCF_003789085.1 Penaeus vannamei
ACAATGCTGCGTTCATTCAGGGTGACACGCTGCTGAGTTTCGCGTTCTTAGCGTGTAGTGTCACCCTGCCACACCCGAGGCTCTCAGGGTGTTAAGCAAACTCTCCTCTTTCTCTGGGTCTTTTCATAGTAACTCTCTAGCGTGTTTTTTCCCCTCCTCTAATGGATCGTGAAAAGGAAAGTACATTTTTGAACCGCCGAGATGGAAACCCATTATTTTCAGCTGCACCCGACCCTTACGTCACCCTTTATCAATAACCCTTAGCTGTCCCTTTCACCATTAGCCTCTCAGCCAGTATGCCTAAATCCCTAGCTCCCCTCCCCCCTTATCCTATTCCTCACCTTCACACCCACATCTACTTGACACATTCTTCCCCTATTCTTTCCCCTTATTCCTTTTTTATCCACTCTCCTAGTCACTTCTGTTCTTCGTCTTTCGTCGACTTCTCTCTCCCACCTCTCTTCCAGACCCTTTTCATCTATCTTCCAGACTCCTTTCCCCTGCGTCTGGAAGTTAGGACTAGCTCTCCCTCCCTCTCTCCTCTCTCTCTCTCTCTCTCTCTCTCTCTCTCTCTCTCTCTCTCTCTCTCTCTCTCTCTCTCTCTCTCTCTCTCTCTCTCTCTCTCTCTCTCTCTCTCTCTCTCCTCTCTCTCTCTCTCTCTCTCTCTCTTCTCTCTCTCTCTCTCTCTCTCTCTCTCTCTCTCTCTCTCTCTCTCTCTCTCTCTTCTTCTTCTCTCTCTCTCTCTCTCTCTCCCTCCCTCTCTCCCTCCTTCAACGCCGCCCACGGAACCTTTCTTACGCCTGCCGCCACCCGTGCCTCGGGCGTCTGAGGCTCGCCACTGGACGCTGTTGGTCGCAGGCTCCGGGCGCGAGGATCCACGTCCGGGCGGAGGCGCGGCGGGCGGAGCCTCTCGTCCTCGCGTCTCGTTGACTCTTCATTTTCGCTCTTTAGCTCTCTCGTTTTTTTTTTTTCGTGGTTTTTGTTCCACTCTTTAGCGCTTTCGTCTGCTTTGTGTGTTGTGGGATTTTCTCTTCTTTTGGTCTTTCTTGATTTTCTTTCTCTTGGTCATTTTCTTATTTTTTTATCCTGTTTGTCTGTTTTATCTCTCTCTCTCTCTCTCTCTCTCTCTCTCTCTCTCTCTCTCTCTCTCTCTCTCTCTCTCTCTCTCTCTCTCTCTCTCTCTCTCTCTCTCTCTCTTCCTCCTCTCCCTCCCTCCCTCCCTCCCTCCCCTCCCTCCCTCCCTCTCCCTCCCACCTTGTCCTCTGACCCTTGGATCGTCGGTGAGTCATGGGTGACTAACCGTCTAGAGTCAGAGATTGCTTACTCATTCGTTAGCGAGTCAATGATCGATGGTCCATTCATCGGAAAGTCACGAATTTTGGGTCAAGCGCCGTCCTTGGTTTGCGCAAAAAAAAAAAAAAAAAGTCGTGTGTTATCCCTGCCCTCCCTAAACGCACGCCACGCACACACACACACGCAAACACACGCACTCTCTCTCTTTCCTCTTTTCTTTCCTTTTCTTTCTTTTTCTTTCTTTCTTTCTTCTTTCTTTCTCTTTCTCTCTCTCTCTCTCTCTCTCTCTCTCTCTCTCTCTCTCTCTCTCTCCTCTCTCTCTCTCTCTCTCTCTCTCTCTCACACACACCACACACACACACACACACACACACACACACACACATACACATACACATACACATACACATTACACACACACACACACACACACACACACCACACACACCACACACACACACACAACACACACACACACACACACACACACATCCACGTAACACCTCCTTGGAATGCCTTGTGTAGCATCTCTTGAAGGATGTTCACATGGATCTTCTTGGGTATGTCTCTGCCTCTCATCTGGGCTCTCGAGTTCAAGAGGAGACGAGACGCGAAGGAGAAGGAGAAAGAAAGAAAGGAAGAAGAAGAAAAAAAGGAAGAAGAAGACGAAGAGAGACGAAGAAGAAAAAGGAGAAGCAACAAGAAGAAGGAGAAATGATATCAATAATAAGATGAAAGAAGAATTAAGAGTAGTGATAAGAAGAAGAAGAAAAAGGAGAAGTAATATGAAGGATTAAGAGATTGTAAAATGAAAAATGACAGTCCAGCGAAACGAACCCAAAACGCGAGAATAGATAAAGAAGAAGAAGAAGGAGCCAAAAAAAGAAACCGAGAAGCTAGACCCTAAATCGATAACCACAGACGGAGCCCCCCCCCACCACCACCCTTCCCCAACCCCCTTCTTACGGTCCCCCCCCCCCCTCCCCCCTCCCCCCGTCGGTTGTGGCCGTTCAGATGCTCCGTCAATATTAACGGTCGCACGAGTCTAGAACTTTCTTTAATAAACCAGTCAGAAACATACATGTGCTGTCGGTCGGGAGATTTCCTTCATAACCATCTGGGAGCGCCCTGTGCCATCTGAAGATACGATTCCTTGCTGGTAATTTACAGCGAATGCCGTCTGGGTGGTCGCTGATATTACTCAGGAACTTTCGCCAGCTGGGGGGGAGGTTCTTGGACCAGCTGGAAGGGGGGATTCCTGGACCAGCTGGAATGGGGGGGGTTCTTGGACCAGCTAGAGGGAGGGATTCTTGGACCAGCTGGAAGGCGGATTCCTGGACAGCTGGAGCTGGAGAAGGGATTCCTTGCTGGGAAGAGCTGGGAAAGAGGCTAGAGGGGGGAAACTTCTATTGATTCAGCTTGAAGGGGGGATTCTTAGACCAGCTGGAGGGGGGGGGTCCTGGACCAGCTGGAAGAGATTTTTGGACCAGCTAGAGGGGGGATACTTGAACCAGCTGGGAGGGATCCTTGGACCAGCTGGAGGGAGGGATTCTTGAGTGTAAGATTGGTTTCCTTGTTTACCTGATGCGAGTGATTTAGACCACCTGAGATACCAGCTTAGGACATTCATTAAACATTCCTCGTACATCAAGAGAGAGAGAGAGAGAGAGAGAGAGAGAGAGAGAGAGGAAGAGAGAGAGAGAGAGAGAGAGAGAGAGAGAGAGAGAGAGAGAGAGAGAGAGAGAGAGAGAGAACGAATATGCCATTATTTCCTCCCGGGCGACAGAGAACGAACAAAGGAAGAAGAAAAGGCAAAAAGTGCCTCCGAAAGAGAATACAAAATGCTATTTTGAGCTGATAGTAGCTATCTTGGGGGGGGGGGGAGAAATATTGACACCGACAGCTGGGAAAATATTGAAACTACCTTCTAGAAGACGTTCCCTGTGACTCGCAAGACGACGTCTCTCTTATCTCGGGAGGAAAATGCCACTCCCCGCACTGGCAAGAAAATGTTACTTTATTCCCGGGGAAAAAAATGCTAGAGAAGCTAGGAAGAGATGGGAGGAGAGGGGGTGGGGTGGGAGGGAGAGGAGACTATGAGAGTGGATGGGGGGAGGGTGTTACGGCTGTCCACTAGTAGAGAAATGTAGCTACTATTATGGGAGTGGGGTTGGCCGAATGGGGAAGGTGGGGTATGGGGAGGGGAGGGGTCCAGGTAATTCATCCTACAGCCAGTGTTTTTCTAAGAGCGTTTTCTACAACTCGACACCACAAGAAAACCAGGGGGGTGGAACGTGTGCTGAGGTGTTCCATCAATCGTCCTACATTCTCTTCTCTCCTCTTTTTTCTTTCTTTCTTTCTCTCTTTCTCTCTCTCTCTCTTCTTCTCTATCTATCTATCTATCTATTTATCTCTCTCTCTCTCTCTCTCTCTCTCTCTCTCTCTCTCTCTCTCTCTCTCTCTCTCTCTCTCTCTCTCTCTCTCTCTCTCTCTCTCTCTCTCTCTCTCTGTCTGTCTGTTCCGTCTCTCGCCCTAAGTAATCAACGATACATTGCGGCCACCTCAGGGGAAGCGTTGTGACTCCTGCGAGAAAGCGGAAATGATGTGGAAATGCAACAAATCATTAAGTTGCAGGTGTAAAGATAGGAAGGAGACAGAGGAGAAGAAAGAGATGATGATGGTAGGAAGATGAGGATGAAGGGGTGGAGGAGGAGGAGATGGAAAAGATGGAGGAAGAGAGGAATAAGAAGGGAAGAATTAGGTGAAATTTAATGGAAGAGGAGTAGGAAGAGAAGGGGAGAAGATAGGGATGAAGATGCAGGAGATAAAGAAGATGAAAAAGGCGTAGGAGAAGAAGATAAAAGGGTGGTAGAATGAGAAGAGAAATGAAAATATAAAAGGAAACACCAAAAACAAATACAATAAAACAATAAACTAAATCACGAAAATAGGGGAATAAGATTAGACAAGAAAAAATAATAAGTAAAAACAGATCAATAAGAAAAAAACTGAAAAAGTATGAAAAGTAAGTAAAAACAGGTCAATAAGAAAAAAAAGAAAGAAAAAAGTATGAAAAGTGAGAGAAGGAAAACGCCTTCCATCTTGCGAGCCGCCCACGACGCCCGCCCTCTCCCCCGGCCGCATAACGGACGCATTCGTGGCCAGGGTAATCTCCAGAATCCCGGGCCAGGATATCAGGACCTGAGCCAAGCTGGCCCTCCTCCTTCCCCTCTCCTTCCTTCCCCTTTTCCTTTCTCCTTCTCTCTCCTCTCTTTCTCCTCTTCCCCCTTTTCCTTTCTCCTCTCTCTCCTCTTCTCCTTTTCCTTCCTCCTTTCTCCTTCGTCCTTCATCTTTCTTCTTTCTTCCTACGTGTCCCTTCCCCCTTTCCTCTCCTTTCCCCTCACTTTTCTATGTTCTCCCTAACCCTCTCTCCTCTCCTTCTTTCCTTTGTCCTCGTCTCTCTTGTCCTTCACCACCTTCCTTTCCTTTTTTCTTTGTCCTCCCCCTTCTCTCTCTCTCACCTATTTGCTCCCTTCCTTCTTCCCTTCATCCGCCCACCACCCTCTTCTCCCTCTCCCTCTCCCTCAATCGTCCCCTCCTGTCGCCCTCTCCCAATTTGACCTCCGCTGACCCTAGCACTCCCCTCGGCACTTCTGTCACAGACGAGGTCACTCACCTCCGGGAGGGGAGGATGGAGGGAGGAGAGGGGGGGGGACCTTAGCATAGCATATTACGGCTGGTGTTAGGCCGTGTTTTGTTGTGCTGCGGTTCGGCTTTATGGTGTTTTTCGTCGTGTTAGGCTTTATTACGGCTACGGGACGGGATGTAGTTTTTTTTTCTTTGTTTTCGTTGTGTTTTGTTAAAGGTGATGCGGAAAGGAGCATCGGGGTTGTACGAGGATTGTAAAAGCACGAAGGTTGGAAGATAGGTAGAACAAAGGGTTTGGCTGGACTTCTAAAAACGCGGAGAGACAAAGGGGACCCTTCCATTAAGGGGGAAATTGAAAGTTAAGGGAATCCTTTGTTCGCGAAGTTATTATCCGGGAATGATTTCATCAGCGAAAAACGCCGCGGTGCGTGTTATGATTTTCGGAAACGGAATACGGCGTCGCGTATACGAGGCTCGTTTCCCGGTGCAACTGCTTGTTTAAGTCTCTTTCGTCTATTTCCCGCCGTGAACAACATTTCGGTAGTTGAGTATGCATAATAATCGCTGATTCAGGGACCATCCCCGCGCGTGGCAGAGCGTGGAACCCCGAGAAAGCGCCGCGACGAGGCGAAAAGTCAATAAATAAATAAAGAAAAAAAATATCGATCGATAAATAAATGAACGAACCAACAAATAAAATAATGAACACAAAATCCACCAGATCCAATCAAAATCCAAATCCACCCAAAATCCCCGAGAAAGCGCGGGCGGGGCGGGGCGGGGCGGCGGCCGTGATCTCTTCTCGTCCCGCGTCCAGAGGCTCCCGAGCGGTGTCCAGCGGGGCCAGCGCCGTCCGCTGCCCGGGGAGGGAGTGGAAATCCTGCAGGGGAGTGAAAGTGCCCGCAGGCGCTCCCTCCGGCGGGGAAGTGCCGTCAGGAGCAAGTGTTAGTGCGTCTGTCCGGCTCGATTCCGCGATTAGCATAGTTGCCCGCGGATGTTTTTCAAGGGGACGCTCCGATGGCCACGGTTGCCGCCGCTGTCACAATACGGGGTCTGGGCTTCTCTCTCTCTCCCTCCATCTTTCTATCCCTTTATATATATATGTATATATATATATATATATATATATATATATATATATATATATATATATATTATAATATATATAATATATATATATATATATATCGTGTGTGTGTGTGTGTTGTGTGTGTGTGTGTGTGTGTGTGTGTGTGTGTGTGTATGTATGTATGTACCTATATATATCTAATCTATCTATATATACATATATACATACTTACATATATACTATATAATATATATATATATATATATTATATATATTATATATATATACACACACATACCATACATGTGTGTGTGTGTGTGTTGTCAGTGAGTTTCAAGCGGCAAGCACACAAGACGCTTTTCTCAGCCTCTCGCCGGACTCTTCCAACCCACTGATCGCGGACTCTTCGGCAGTGAGGCTGTGAGGGTAATGGCGGCGCTTATAGCCATTGTGAGGGAGAGGATGTCTCCCCGTAGACTCATGAGGGGAGAGGCGAGCGTTGAGGGGAGAGGGGGTGCTGGCGGACGAGTGGGGTGGCTTGCGGGTGGAAGGTACTTGGCGGAAAGATAGCTGGGTTGGTGGGTACCTAGGTGGGTGAGTGGCTTGCCGGATGGGTAGCTGGGTGGTGGGTGGCTTGGTGGATGGGTACCTAGGTGGGTGGGTGGCTTAGTGGATGGGTGGCTTGGCGATGGGTACTTGGGTGGGTCGGTGGCTTGGCGGGGCGAGCAATGTTAAAGAGAGATGGGCGGACGTATGTGAAAGGGAAGCTGTAGAGACGCTGGCCTTTGCTGTGATGCCGAGGAGGACGAGGGGATGGGCGTGCGAGTGGGCGTGAGGGCGGGCGGGGAGGAACGAGAGGGGAATGAGATGCCTGACTCCGCGAGGGGAAAGGGGAATGAGGATTTGCATGAGGTTGAGGAGAATGAGGATGATTATGCGAGTGTGGAGTGGAAAATGGAATGACATGAAAGTGGATTTTAATGGGGAACTGTATAAGAGTGGAGTAGGATGCGGCGTTGGGTGGAATGAGGTGTCATGAGGTGGTGTGTGAGGAGTAGGTGGATTGAGGGGCTAGTATGAGTGTGCAACAGAATGAGTAGAATGAGGCGCTGTAGAATACCGGAGTGGAATGGGCAGTTCTGTGGCCGGGATGTGGAACTGTATAAGGATAATAAAGATAAAGAGGAAAGTTATACGAAAGCCACGAAGATGTAACACGAGGCATTGAGGCAAGTCTCGTCGAATGAGGACGGAGCACATTGAAATGCATTGCTCACGGGGATGACAGAAGCAAGTCATGTCACGGCTTGTTTGATGTAAACAGGGATATTATGGGAATTAGGCATCAGCTCAAATGGGAGACGGCAGGAGTGACATGCATTTAGCTGAAACGGAGGAGAGGAAGAGGAAGGAAAGAGAATGATGTGGAAGGCAAAACGCAATAAAACAAGGATGTGGAGGAACTGAGGTGTATTGATATTTTATGGAATATAAAACGAAGGCGTAGGTGTCAAGTTGATGGAAAGCGTAGTAATGAGAGGGTGGAAGTTTATTCGTGTGTGTATGTGTGTGCCAGGGTGTGTATCGGTGTATGTAGCCTGCATGGCACCCGTCTATATGTACGTACATACATGTGGCCATATCACTCGCGTGTGTGTGTGTGTGCCAGGTGTATGTATTGCTCTGCATGGACCTGTTTATATGTACGTACATACATGTCGCCATATCATCGTGTGTGTATGCATACGCGTCCTCCTATCTGCGTATTTGTGTGTGTCCGTATGTGTGCGTACTTATGTGTGTGTCCGTATGTGTGCGTGCGTGTACTTGTATACTTGCGCCCTTGCCTCCACGCGCTCCTACTCACACGGAGAAGAATAGGTATCGAGGACCGCCGGCTGGAGCGCCGGGGGAGACTCGAGGCAGGACGAAAACAAAGAGAAAATTCGTGGAAGGTTGGGATCGGGAGGGAGGGCGAAGCGAGGGGGGCGCCGGGACGAGAAAGTAGCATGAGAGAGCGGTGTTGAGGGGAAGGGGGGAAAGAGGGGGCGAGAGAGGAAGTGGGGAGGGGAGGGGGAGGGAAAGAGAGGGCGAGAGAGGAGGTGTGGAGGGGGTGGAAAGAGGGGGAGGAGAGGATGAGAGAGAGGAGGCGAGGAGAAGGGGAGGGAAGAGAGGAGGTGAGAAGGGGGTTGAAAGAGAGGGGAGGGAAGAGAGGAGGGAGAGGGAGGGGGAGGGAAAGAGAGAGGGCGAGAGAGGAGGTGGAGAGGGGAGGAGGAGGGAAAGAGGGGGGTTGAAAGAGGGCGAGGGAAAGAGAGAGCAAGAGAGGAGGCGAGGAGGGGGTGGAAGGAGAAGAAGAGGAGGGTTCGAGAGAGCAAGTGTTAAGGGAATGGAGGGAAAGGAGGAAGAGGAGAGGGAAGGAGAAGAAGATGGATGGGAAATAGAGGAAGAGGGGAGAGAAGATGAGAGGCTTCGAGAGAACAGGTACCGAGGGAATGGAAGGAATAGAGAGAAATCCAGGAAGAGGGAAAAGAAAAAGAGGATTCTACAAGAGTGCAGGTGCTGAGAAAATGAAAGAAAGGAGAAAGAAGGGGAGAGAATAAAGCGGGTGCGAGAGAGCAAGTTCTGAGGGGATGGAAGGGAAAGGAAAAGAGGAGGGAAGAAGAGTAAGGTACGAAAGGATAGGAGCTGAGGACATGAAAGGAAGAGCGAAGAGAGGAAAGAAGGAGAGGAGAATAGAACTGAGAGGAGAGAAATTAAAAAGCAAAGGCGAAGGAAGAGAAAGAGGGAAACAAGTAACAAAAGAAAGGAAAGGGGAAAAAGGAGAAGGAAATGAGATGGATAGACGGTAAAGAAAGAGAAATCGATAGAAAATGAGGAAGGAAAGGGTGAAGAGAGTAATTTGGAGAAAGAGAAAACTTAAGAAAGAAAAGATAACAAAGATAAGACGATAAAGAACGGAAAAAGAAAAGCACGATAAGGCAAAGGAGGTCAAAAAGAGAGAAAGCACAAAAGAAAGAGAGCGGAAAAAAAGTAAAGAGAGAGGAATGAAAAAGAAAAGAAGAGAGGCAAAGAGAAAAGAAAAGAAAGCGATAAAGAGATGAAGAAGAGAGAGGAGACGAAGAGTTAAAAAACAAAAAAAAAGAAAGAAAAGNAGGAGGGAAAGAGAGGGGGGTTTGAAAGAGGGGAGGGAAAGAGGGGACGAGGAGGGAGGTGAGGGGGGAAGGAGAAGAAGAGGAGGGTTTCGAGAGAGCAAGGTTAGGGAGCGGGAAAGGAGGAAGAGGAGGATAGGAGAGAGGGAAGGAGAAGAAAGATGGATGGGAAGGAGAGGAAGAGGGGAGAGAAGAAGAAGGAGAAGGCTTCGAGAGAACAGGTACCGAGGGAATGGAGGGAGATAGAGAGAAAAGAAGATGGGATTCTACAGAGTGCAGTGGCCTGAGAGTGCAGGTGCTGAAATGAAAGGAGAAAGAAGGGGAGAGAAAAGGGGGATACGAGAGAGCAAGTTCTGATGGGATGGAAGGGAGAAGAGGAAGAGAGGAGGGAAGAAGAGGGAGGTACGAAAGGATAGGAGCTGAGGACATGAAAGGAAGAGCGAAGAGAGGAAAGAAGGAGAGGAGGATAGAACTGAGAGGAGAGAAATTAAAGAGCAAAGGAGAAGAAAGAGAAAGAGGGAAACAAGTAAAAAGAAAGGAAAGGGGAAAAAGGAGAAGGAAATGAGATGGAAAGACGGAAAAGAAAGAGAAGTCAATAGAAAATGAGAAAGGAAAGGAAGAGTAATGTGGACAAAGAGAAAACTTAAGAAAGAAAAGATAACAAAGATAAGACGATAAAGAACGGAAAAAGAAAAGCACGATAAGGGAAAGGAGGTCAAAAAGAGAGAAAGCACAAAAGAAGAGAGCGGAAAAAGAAGTAAAGAGAGAAGGAATGAAAAAGAAAAGAAGAAAGGCAAAGAGAAAAGAAAAGAAAGCGATAAAGAGATGAAGAAGAGAGAGGAGACGAAGAGTAAAAAAAAAAAAAAAGAAAACAGACAAAAAAGAGAAAAAAAGAAAAGAAAAAGAAAGTGAACAGAAAAAAGGAAAAAATAGAAAAAGAAAAGGAACAGAAAATAAAGAAAAAAAAAAAAAAAAAAAAAAAAAAAAAAAAAAAGAAAGTGAAAAGAAAAAAAAAAAAAATAAAACAAAAACAAAAAGTGAACAGAAAATAAAGAAAAGAATAAGAATAAGAAGAGAGGAATAAGAGAGATACGGGAATAACAGCGGAGAGGGAGCAGCGTCGTAGGAAACATCTGGCGTAGGTCTTAAGAAAGTTTCCGGCCATTAGTGTGTATAGCATTCAGTGGCGGCGACGGCTTCCTTTTGTGTTTGTTGGTCTATGTTTGTTGCCTCGATTCTGTCGTTGTTATTATTGTTGTGTTTGTTGTTGTTGTTGTTGTTATTATTTTATTGTTATTATTGTTATCATCATTTCTACTATTATTGTTATTATTTGTTATTATTATTATTATTATTACTACATTAGTAGTGCTGTTATTATTATTATTATTATTATTATTATTATTATTATTATTATTATTATTATTATTATTATTATTATTATTATTATTATTATTATTATTATTATTATTATTATTATTATTATTATTATTATTATTATTATTATTATTATTATTATTATTATTATTATTATTATTATTATTATTATCATCATCATCATCATCATTATCTCTTTTTATCACTTTCATCATCATTATTGTTATTATTATTGTTATCATTATCATTATTATTATTATGTTTTGTTGTATTTGTTCTTTTGATTAACATTTATTATCATTATTGTATTTTGCTTATATTGATTTTTGTTTAAAGTTTTTTGCTTGTGACTTTCTTGTAATTTTTCTCGTTTTTTCTCTTCCGATTATCATCGCTTTCTCTCTATTTCCGCTGGATTTATCCTATATTTTTTACACTCTCTTCTGTCCATCATCTTCTATCGTGTTTCTTTCGTTTAATCATTTTCCTTCTTCCTCCAATTATCATTCTCTTTATCTCAATTCTTCCACTCTCTCAATATCCTCTTCGCCTCCCCTTTCACCCTTCCCTCTCTCTCTCTCCAGTTCTCTCTTTCGCTTTCTCTCGTCTCTTGACCCCTTCTTCCTCCTCTCTTTCCCTCCCCCCGTTCGCCGAGTTTCCCGTCCGTGATGACCCCGAGGTGTTCAATGTTCTTCCACCTCGCTCTTGAACAGACGCACGCGCGGGATCTCAGTAGACACACGTACATGTACAGTCACGTGCACGTACAGTCACGCACGTACAGTCACATGGACATGCAATCACACACACGTACAGTCACACACGTACAGTAACACAGATATGCAATCACGCATACGTAGAGTCACACACGTACACACAGACATGCAGTCACTTACACATACAGTTACACACGTACAGTATTACAGACATGCATCACATACACGTACAGTTACACACGTACAGTAACGCAGGCATGCAATCACATACACGTACAGCCACACGCTTACAGTAATACAGACATGCAATCATTAAACATACAGTCACACACGTACAGTATCACAGACATGCAATCACTTACACATATACAGTCACACACGTACAGTATCACAGGCATGCAATCACATACACGTACAATTGCATACGCGTACACTCGCATATAAATACAAACCCATGTGTTCAAAGTCGTACACATTTATATGGCTGCACTCACGTACGCTCACATGAACACTTACGCACACACTTACAGTCACACACATTCACTTACGGCCACACACACATATAGTCACACATACATACACTCACGGTCACACATACGCAGTCTCACATACGTACACTCATAGTTGCACACAAACAGAGTTCAGTGTTCATCGACTGTCCAGGAGGTTGAACTTGTTGTGTTATTGTTCTTCCCAGAGAACTTTCAAAGAGCGTTTGTTGGGAGGGAGGGAAGGAGGGAGGGGAGGGAGGGAAGGGAGTGTGGGAGGGAGGAAGGGAGTGTGGAGGTGGGAGGGAGGGAAGGGAGTGTGGGAGGAGGGAAGAGGGAAGGGAGTGTGGAGTGTGGGAGGGAGGGAAGGAGGGGGAGGGAGGGAGGGAGGGAAGGAGGGAAGGGGTGTGGAGGGAGGGAAGGAGGGAAGGGAGTGTGGGAGGGAGGGAAGGAGAGAAGGGAGTGGGGAGGGAGGGAGGGAGGGAAGGCTGGAAGGAAGGAGTGGAGGAGAGAGAGGAAGGAGGGAAGGCTGGAGGAGGGAGTGTTAGGTAGGGTGAGGGGAGGGAGGAGAGGTAATGGTAATTTTTTTAAGGTACATTTTTTTTTTTTTTTTTTTTTTTTTTTATTCGGACCGAACGTGGACTGTGTTTCGTATATGAATGAGTTTTATTTTTACTCTTTATTTTCTTCTCATACAATCAGCTCTTTAATTTCTTTTTATACAATCAGCTCGTTAATTCCATCTTATACAATCAGCTGT
>NW_020868841.1:137696-145196 GCF_003789085.1 Penaeus vannamei
GCATCCGATGGCATTCCTCCACCTGCCAGGTACTGCGATGCACCTGTCAATTCGCTCCGTGGAACAGGTGCGCGCGCGCTCTCTCACCCGGGTCGTTGTCATAGGAAATCCATTCCGAATAATAAACAAGTCATACGGAATCCGTCGCAATATTATATGCTAATCAGAATGGCGGTCGAAGATCTAGTGCCACCCAGTCCGAAGCGAAATACATTTATCCCTTCGTATTGCAAGATCCTGCACGGACTCGCAGTCGCTCCAACCTCACCTCCCGCCCCTTCAGCGCCCCTTCAGCGCCACCCGGAATCCCCGCTCGCCACTTTCCCCTCGCCCACCTACCGGGGGAAGGACGCTGGTCTTGTTCTGGAATGTTCTAAACGGAACATTATCCGCGCAATGATCGCCGGACTCGTAATCAACCGACGATGTAAATCCGTAGCGGAATTCGCCCGCATCGGAACAACGCCGAGTGCTTCCGCGATGTCCAAGGGCGTTTGGCGCAATCAGCGGGCTATGTGGGGAGAGATGCTCCTGTTGTCCAGGTAAATATTTGCTTGCAGTTTCAATTAATCCGACAGAAAACTGTATCGAGGCCCTTTGGGTTACGGCCGTAAGATAAAGGTTTTGGCTGTGTTTTCGTCCTACGCGTTCTCTGTTCTCTCTCTCTCTCTCTCTCTCTCTCTCTCTCTCTCTCTCCTCTCTCTTTCTTTCTCTCTCTCTCTCTCTCTCTCTTCTCTCTCTCTCTCTCTCTCTCTCTCTCTCCTCTCTCTCTCTTCTCTCTCTCTCTCCTCTCCTCTCTCTCTCTCTCTCTCTCTCTCTCTCTCTCTCTGAGAATGAATGAATTCGAAACTGGTTAAATACATCTCTTGTATTGTGAAAGTCATTCTCATTCATACCTTCTCTTCATTTGTCACAGTGAATACGGTTCGTTCTCTCTCTCTCTCTCTTTCTCTCTCTCTCTCTCTCTCTCTCTCTCTCTCTCTCTCTCTCTCTCTCTCTCTCTCTCTCTCTCTCTCTCTCTCTCTCTCTCTCTCTCTCAGAAGAAGAAGAAGAAGAAGAAAGAAAAGATGAACGAGGAAATTCTGATCAAAAGGAACGAGATCTTACAGACACACTTGTGATTTCCCCGAAATGTTGAGAAACTTTTGATTTACACCCACACTGGAGTTTCCAAAAGCCCTTCCTCTGGCAGTGTCCCGGTCTGTGCAAAGAAGTCAATCAGCTGGCGGGTAAGAGAGCAGGAAATATTTCAATTCGTAAAGATACGCCATTCACCACACATAGGCTAGATTTAAATTCACTTCATCAGGGAGAGGGAGAGGAGAGGGAGAGGAGAGAGGAGAGGGAGAGAGAGAGAGGGAGAGGGAGAGGGGAGAGAGGGAGAGGGAGAGGGAGAGGGAGAGGGGAGGGAGAGGGGAGAGGGAGAGGGAGAGGGAGAGGGAGAGAGGGAGAGGGAGAGGAGAGAGGAGAGAGGGAGAGAGAGAGGAGAGAGAGAGAGAGAGAGAGAGAGAGAGAGAGAGAGAGAGAGAGAGAGAGAGAGAGAGGGAGAGGGAGAGGAGAGAGGGAGAGGGAGAGGGAGAGAGAGAGAGAGAGAGAGAGAGAGAGAGAGAGAGAGAGAGAGAGAGAGAGAGAGAGAGAGAGAGAGAGAGAGAGAGAGAGAGAGAGAGAGAGAGAGAGAGAGAGAGAGAGAGAGAGAGAATGAGAGAGAGAGAGAGAGAGAGAGATCGGTTTGCAAATAGTTGTTAAAAGTAAAGACGAAAGCGAGATCATTCCCAGCATGTTGATTCACTCCGAACGAATCACCTGCCCGAAGCAGTGTCATGGGAGATTGGACCTTGAGAGAGGAACGCCGCGAATTAATGGTAATCAAACAAACTTTTAATTCACTCGTTAATATTCGGGAGGTAAGTTGTCTCGAGAGAGGAATCGTACTAGGAAATCGTTTTTCTTTTTTTTTTTTCAGGGGAGAGAGAGGGGAGGATTCAGTACTTTCATTTTTTTCTTTCTTCCCTTCTCTTCTTTTTTTTTTTTCTTTCCGCCCCTTTCTATCTCTTCTTTTTCTAAACCTAATTTCTCTTTGCTCTCTCCCTCCCTCTCCTTGTTTACTGTATATTTCCATACCTTTAAACCTTTCGCTCTCGCTCTGTTTTCCCCTTTCCTGTCTTTCACTTTGTCACGTTACTTTTTCCCCCAACATTCCATAATGGTAAACATGGAAAGAATCACCTCTCTTTTCGCCAGGAAAACATGACCCGAACATCTGCATATTCTTACAAATTATTCTTCCTATGCGAGGTGCACCGTCATAGCTCTCATTTTTGCTGATGAAAAACGCGCGAATCACTGCGAGTGTCGACGGTGGGAAGAAGCGTTGTGCGAATAGGGGCAGTGCGAATAACGCAAACCTCGACTTTTTTTTCGAACCCCTTCTCGAAATTGAAGAGGGGTTTCGCGCTGATCGGCCGGGGATCGAGGGCTCTCCAGTACATAGATAAAATGGGATAGAATGAAACCGGCGCCATGCATTTTTATTCCCGTTGATCACAAGGCGTGATATTTGCCTCGGCGCAGATAGCATGCATAGGAGAGCGTCGGGAGGTGTTTGCACTTGCCGCCGCGGAGTGTTCACAAGGGCTAATGAATGAGCTGTTGACTCGCCCCCTCTTCTTCATCCCCCCCCCTCCCCCTCCCCTCCCTGGGACCCGCCTCGTGTACACGCTTTGTTTACTCACACTCACCTCACTCTGATTCAGGTGGGTCGTGTTTGGACGAGTCGCTCTCTCTCTCTCTTTCTCTCTCTCTCTCTCTCTCCTCCCTCTCCTCCCTCTCCCTCCCTCTCTCTCCTCTCTCCCTCCCTCTCCCTCTCCTCTCCCTCTCCCTCCTCTCCTCTCCTCTCCTCCTATCCTCCTCCTCCTCTCTCCTCCTCCTCCTCTCCTCCTCTCCTTCCCTCCTCCTCCTCCTCCCCTCCTCCTCCTCCTCCCTCCTCCTCCTCCTCCTGCCTCCTCCTCCTCCTCCTCCTCCTCCTCCTCCTCCTCCTCCTCCTCCTCCTCCTTCCCCTTCCTCCTCCTTCCCCTCTTATCTATTTAGCTCTCTCCATCACAATCTTGAATTCTAATTTCGGAAGATTTCAACAACAACCATATTAATATAACCTGACTGCATGACGTAGAAGTTCCATACATATTAAAAAAAAAAAAAGAAAAGGAAAAAAGAGAAGAAGAAGAAACGGGTCCGAATTTTCCGTTTTTTTTTTTTTTTTTTTTTTTTTTTTTTTTTTTTTTTTTTTTTTTTTTTTTTTTTTACCTTCAAGAAAATGGCGACATCGCTGAGTACCGCAAAGATGAAATTTATTCCGCGCTATTGGAGACGAACGGTATTCTTCCGAGTGGCAGTTGCAGATGAGATTTAAAGAGTATATTATGCAACGAAGATCTCGGATCGAACAGGAGTATGTGTGGTCTCTCTCTCTCTCTCCTCTCTCTCTCTTCTTCTCTCTTCTCTCTCTCTCTCTCTCTCTCTCTCTCTCTCTCTCTCTCTTCTCCTCTCTCTCTCTCTCTCTCTCTCTCTCTCTTCTCTCTCCTCTCTCTCTCTCTCTCTCCCTCTCTCTCTCTCTCTCTCTCTCTCTCTCTTCTCTCTCTTCTCTCTCTCTCTCTCTCTCTCTCTCTGGAGGTATGTGTGAGTCAGCGCATGCGTAATGGCAGGAAGAGAAAGTGTGGATTGCGCATCATTAAACAGGTGGTGATGGCATCCACTTAAATGGATTCTCTGGTGATCTTGTAATGATCTCTCCGGAGTCAATACATGCTGAATGGCCGCTGGAATTTCTCCTTTTCAGGTTCTCTTTTTCGGGGGATCTTTATCTTTCTTCGTGTCTTCTTTCTTTATCTCTCTCTCTCTCTTCTGTCTCTTCTCTCTGTCTCTCTCTTCTCTCTCTCTCTCTCTCTCTCTCTCTCTCTCTCTCTCTCTCTCTCTCTCTCTCTCTCTCTCTCTCTCTCTCTCTCTCTCTCTCTCTCTTCTCTCTCTCTCTCTCTCTCTCTCTCTCTCTCTCTCTCTCTTTTCCCTTTCTCGCCTTTGCACACTGAGCGGCCCACAGCACGCTGAGCATTTACACAGGGCTGAAATGAGTATCATGAAACCATTATAAACACCATGATTACTTAACGAAATACGTATATCTTTATCTATTCTCGCGTTTGAGTTCATTTCGCTGGACTATTGTTTTTATTTTTACCTTCTTTTAATCCTTCATATACTTCTCTTCTTCTTTTTCTCTTCTTATCATTATTCTTATTTTCTTTTTCACCTTCTTATTGATATCATTTCTTCTTCGTCTTGCTTCGTCAACTTGCTGTGCTCCATAAACCCTCGAACAAAACAACCAACGTTTGCCTTTTGCCTTTTTGACAAATATTTTATTTTCCCTTCTGTAAATTCCAGTGCCTTTCAGAGCGGAAACAACATACATTAAGCTGCCTTAACACCTCGAGTATATCTTCAATTACATTTCATGGCTCGGTGAATTTTTCGTTTGGTTGTGAGAACTTGTTGTGGTAATTCAACTTTCCCGGCGGTGCCCCCTCTTGGCTGTCACCTGCGGCCCCAGAGGACCCCACTGCTCTCTCTCTCTCTCTATCTCTCTCTTTCTCTCTATTTCTCTTCTTTCTCTCTCTCTCTCTCTCTCTTTCTCTCTCTCTCTCTCTTCTTTTCCTTTCACCTCTATTTTTATTGTTTCTTTCTCTCATGCCATGACTCTCCCTTCCTCTCTCCTCTCTCCCTCTTTATCCCTATCTTCCCTCATCCTCTCTCTGTCCCTCCCATGCACGTATGCATCTCCGCGCACACACCAGCGGTTGCGCATCAAGTGGCATCGGCTCCCAGCGATAAGGTTTTATCATCTCACGACACGATATAACCACCCAATCTTCCCACCGTCTTCGGCCTTATCGTTCCTTACTCGTGTCTTCGGGGGACATAGTCGAAGGAGGAGGGAGGGAGTGGAGAAGGGGGAGGCAGGGAGGAGGGAAAGGGAAGAAGGTGGGGAGGAGGAGGAGAGAGGACAGGGAGGAAGGAAGGGGAAGATGGGGAGGAATAGGGGGTAGGAGGAAGAAGGGGGGAGGAGAGGTGGGAGAGAGGACAGGGAGAAAGGAAGGGGAAGAAGGGGGATAGGAGGAAGAAGTGGGAGGAAAAAAGGGGTGGGGGGGGAAATGGTAGAGGGAAAGGGAGGGGAGGTAGGGAGAGGAAGGGGGTGTAGAGGTTTATCAGCCTCGGCCAGACACGGAGATAAAAAATGCTGTTTGGGGCCAACTTGCGCCAGCGGTCGAGTCTGCGGTAGTCGTGAGCCCGCTTGTTGTCGTTAATATTATAATCATTTAACGTAGCTGTTTGTGTTGTGCTGTTATTGCTGCTACTATTATTACCCTCATTAAAATTAGGCTGTCGCCATCACCGCCATCGTTATCGTCACCATGTCATGATATTATTATGACTGTTATATTAGTGGTGTTATGGCGTATACAAGGATGAGGGAATAGAATTCACGTAAGTTTGCATTTGTTAGTGTGTTTGTGTGCTTGTGTTGTGTGTGTGTGTGTGTGTGTGTGTGTGTGTGTGTGTGTGTTGTGTGTGTGTGTGTGTGTGTGTGTGTGGTGTGTGTGTGTGTGTGTGTGTGTGTGTGTGTGTGTGTGTGTGTGTGTGTGTGTGTGTGTGTGTGTGTGGTGTGTTGAGTGAGTGAGTGAGTGTGAGTGTGTGTGTGTGTGTGTATGTGTGTGTGTGTTGTGTGTGATTGCAAATGTGAGTGTAATGAGGGCGATGCGTTTCATTCATTAGCCTCCGAACCAACGACAAAGGAGGCGGCGGCCCACGCGGCGATCCCAGGAGGCGCTGAGAAAATGAAATCGCAGGAACTCGCCACTTTCACGGACTTTCCTTATGCTCTCTGCTGTGGACGTGGGAACTGCGGTGAGGGGGAGGGATGCGAGCGCGCACACGCACACGCACACGCACACGCACACGCACACGCACACGCACACGCACACACACACACACACACACACACACACACACACACACACACACACACACACACACACACACACACACACACACACACACACACACACACACACACACAACACACACACGCACACACACACACACACACACACACACACACACACACACACACACACACACACACACACACGACACACACACACACACACACACACACACACACACAACACACGTGTGTATATGTGTGTGTGCATCTGTGTGTATGTAATTTTATTCAGGATTCATAACTTTAAGTCCACGGCTCAGGCGGGTATTCACAACGGGTGTAGATCAAAATAAATTGCCGTATTACTCTCTAATGGCACTTCGTGTGTACACAATTTGAATCGAGATCAACAGCTGTGAACTTTGCCGTTGAGACTGACGAGGGACAGTGTAGGTAATCTATCCGCATATTTCCCTCCCTTCCCTGCTGTAATAAGGGGTTCGTAGAGCCTAATGTCTCTCCTTTTGGAATGGGATCGTAGCCCCTATGGCATCCCCCGCTGAAGCCTCTCCCTCCCTCCCCCTCCCTCCCTCCCTCCCTCCCCCTCCCTGTGCTCAGTACTCGTTCAGCAGTTTACAACTTTGCTTGGTAATTTGAAGTTCGACGAGCCATAATTCTTTCGGGGCATGAACGCCATTGCAGGTGACGGAAAGTTTGCAATAAGAGCGAACTTTGCAATGGGAGAACAACCCCCTCCCCCCCCCCCCCCCCCCCCTGCGCTGTCTGCCCGTTCACCTGCGGCCAAACGCTGGCTCGGTAATTTTATTCATTCTCTTTCTCCCCGGAGGTTAATTACACGGGAGAATTGTATGGTCAGTATTGCCAGATGTTTTGTGGTTATGGCGGTAGGGTTCGTAGTGGCGAGGCTCGCTCGAGACAGTTGTGCCGTGTCTGGCAACTCTGTGATATTTAATGACAACTTCGGTAACTTTGGTCGTAGGCTAAGAAATGTCATTTTCTTGGGGTCGAGGGAAAATTCCAGATTTCGAGGCGGAGAATGAAAGTCGTCGGGAAAAAAATATGTACAAGTTGTCCCAAAACAAAATGAGAGAAAATGAGTAGGTTAACTCGCTTCGATTTCAGTGTCCCATCGTGCTAGGTCTATGTGAATACTTACATAGACCTCGCCATTTGAGCCCAAAGCCCAAGCGGCGTCTCCTGCTCGCCGCCCTTCTCTCCCTGTTCCGTGGCGCGGCGTCGAGCGTGGGCGGCCGAGGCGGAGGCGGCCGAGCGGGTCCCCTGTGACGCGGGCTGACAGCAGCACAGAATGCGGCGCTGTTATGGTTAGATATTGGTAAACCTTCTGGTATCTGAGGAGCGAGAGTGGCTGCGGGTATGCGGCCATTTGTCCCCGCGCTGCCTGCTATTGTTATGTCTCGCCGCATATCGGAGAATACGAAGCATTCCTCGATGACGCCGTTTCCGAAATTGGCGAGCTCGTT
>NW_020868841.1:150196-157696 GCF_003789085.1 Penaeus vannamei
TCACTCTATCTTCTATATTATAATTTCATCTCTAATATTAACTTATCTCTTCTTGATTTATTATCTTCATATTATATATCTCTCTTATTACTCTTCCTATTGTTTCTCTCTATCTCATCTCTGATCATCTCTATACCATTCTATACTCATACTATCTCTTATACACTTACATAATTAATATTATTTACTAATAAGTATAACTATTCATCTTATATCTGCCTCACCATATATTTATAATATTCATTTTTCTTCACGATAGCAGCTATGCAATGCGAGCAGCACACTACTCACACATACACATTACTGCATAATACACTCTCATACACATACTACATAACAGCATATCACTCATACTAAATCACATACTCATAGCATATAACTCACACATACATCACACATAGTTAGTATATATATATATTATAACACTCACATACACTAATACACAACATCATAGTATACATATCACAGAATGGTTACAATTGAGGTCCGTGTCACTTGTTGTGGGTCAGTCTTAGTTAGTCGCATAATGTCGATTGTGGTCCATCGTGATAAGTTGCCTAGATCGTCGATCGATGTTGTGCTCGCTACGACATATGTGTGTCGCCGATGTGAGATCACTCTCTCTCGCTCAGCTGTGTTCGTACGTAATGTAAGAATATATATAAAATAAAATACTAAAAAAACCACCACACCACACCACCACCACACAACACACATACATACATCGACACCACACATCACCACACACAGACACAAGCATCAACAACATCCCACCCAAACTACAACACACATACTCACTCACATCCACAAATGCACTCCTTCCACAACATACACCACACATTCAACAGCTTATCACACACATCCACCAACATACACACACTCGCAAACCACCACCCCACACCACACATCCACAACTACACACACATGCCACAACTGGGCAGCACACATTCCACAACTACATACACATCCACAACTACACGCCACATGCCAAACATCACTACCACACACACAGCACATCCACAGTACACACACACATCACAGCTACACACATCACATCCACAGCTTACACACACACCAACCATCACCAGCCACTCCAACACACATTCACAAATAACACCAAACTACAACAACACCAGCATCCTCAACACACTGCACGCACACACAGCACCACCAAACTGCAACCAGCACACATCCACATTAAACACACACAATCCACAGTTACAAACACACACACATACCACACAGTTAACACACATCCACAACTACACACGCATCCATAACTACACACACATCCTCAACTACACACACATTCACAGCTACACACACACATCCACAACTACAATAACACATCCATAACTACACACACATCCACAACTGCACACACATCCACAACTGCACACAACATGGCCACAACGTGTTAGCACACATTTCACAAGCTTAACACACATCACATGCGCACAACTACGCAACATCCAATAACTAACACACACATCCAACTAAACTACACACATCCATAACTACAACACATCCACCACAACTGGCACACACATTCACAACCATGGCACACACACATTCACAGCTGGCACACACAATTCACAAGCTTACCACCACAAACACATTCAACAGCTACACACACTACATTCACAGCTACACCACAACATTCACAAGCTACACACACATTCACAGCTACACACACATTCACAGCTACACACACATTCACAGCTACACACACATCCACAGCTACACACATCAAACCACATTCACAGCTACAACAACAAATTCCACAGCTACACAAACACACATATCACAGCCTCACACAACCACAAAAAGCACGACCTTATATATACATTTCATCAAGCTATACTACACATATCACATTTTCAAACAGCTTAACATTACTACTATTCTACACAACTACAGCATATTCTCACTTAACTTACAATTAATACATTACTCACATATCTATATCTCATACTACTTTCCATCAGACTACATCGATCTCGTCTAGGTTCACACTATAACTAACAATATTCTCACACACATACACACTACACTCATCATGAACATTACCATAATCATATACACTACTAACATTACCTCACAACTACATAACACTCACATTACACTGTAAGCTACTATACACACACTATTATCATCATAACTACAACAAATCCATAACTAAATATAGTCGTATATAACATCGTTCGCTACAATATCGACTACCATCACAATTGCTACTATATAGCTGCACACACTCAATTGTCTAACTAGCAATATCAATTCACACCATTCACACTAAGCCTAATACAATACCAATTCATACTGATAGCTTAATACTCCATTCACTAGCATATCACATACAACTATCCACAACTACACACATAATCCAACATAAAACTGCAATACTCAAAATCATTTCTCATTAACTACATACACACACATTCACAGTTACATCACATACACCCTTACCATCAACTACATTAACTCCCCGCATCACTCATCCATAATCTAAATACTACATCATGACACATCCTACTCAACTACACATCATATTATATGATATCACTCACATACACTATCCATAACTACATCACAACTCATAATATATTTACAACACACCACAACACTTACAACATCCATACACACCCAACCACACAAACAACATCCACACACCACTACCACACAACACAACACACATCCATAACTACAAACACATACATCCATAAACTGCATAACACGACATCCATAACTACACACACCATCCACAACTACAACACACACACACATCCATAACTACACACATACATCATTACACCACATGCACACACACACATCCATAACTACACACACATCCACAACTACACACACACACATCCATAACTACACACATACAATCCATAACTACATGCACAAACACACACACTACACACACACATCCACAACTACACACACACACACATCCACAACTACACACACACACATCCACACCACCATACCCATAACTGCACACACACACATCATAACTACACACACATCCACTCACACAAGCATAAACTGCCTCATTACCATATTGGCGCGTTCCTCATTAACACGGGCTCTTTGTATGCATATTAAGCCGTATAAATCCCGAACTCCGGCTTGAGGCATAGAATTAACGCTAGACTCTGTTCTTGTTCTTTTCCAGGGTGAGTTCGCGTGGGTTCGTGCGTGAGTGCGTGTGTGCTCGTCCGGGGGCGCTGCGCTCTACGAATCCGGTCCTTCTTGTGATCGTCTTGGAGAAGAAGAGGGAGAAGTAAGCAGAGGGAAGGTAAAAGCAGGGCGAAGGGGAGGAGAATGAGAGTGTAAGAATGTGATGGTGAATTAGTTTGTGTATTAATAGACAGCTCACACACACACACACACACACACACACACACACACACACACACACACACACACACACACACACACACACACACACACACCACACAGCTGAAGCGGACTGAAAAATCCAGAGGGCCGAGTCAGAGAGCTGCAGAGAATGAGTGAAAGCATCTTAAGTCATGCGCTAGGTCATGGTCAGTGGGCAGGCGGAGCAGACATGGCATGACCTCCTTCCTTCTGCGAGAGGCCCTCCGCCCCGCCTCGCCCGTCTCCCTGCGCCAGTAGTCTCGTCTCGGCGTCGCAGCGGGCCAGATACGATTCTAAAGGCATCGCTTCCTCCGTCGCCCTTTGCGTGTGCGCCGCGTGCCAGCCAGTCTAGAGCGCAACGGGACCTGGGTCGTAATGTGAATGGGATTATCGGCTGTTTGCTCTGTACGTCATCGGGTGATTCATCTCTCTCTCTCGCTCTCTTTCCCACCTTGCGTTAGTGTAAGTATCCATAACTTTTCCTTTCATTTTTTTTTTAAATGTAAGCAGAGAGAAAGAGAGAATGATATATGTGTGCGGGGAGAGGCGGGGGATGGTGAGTGGTTTTAGGGGGTTGCGAGTACAGACGAGGGCTGAGAACTTAATAGTTTTGCCTTCTCTCCGGCATCTGGGCCTGAATGTTTACGTTTGGAGAGCCTGCTCAAGTCAGCTGATCGTTGAAAGGGTCCCCGACTTGTGTTTTTAGTCGGGGAAGTGAAAGAACGCAAAGGCTAAACGAAGTAAGTTCAGATGACTCTAGAGGAGGTGTGGATGGTGTTGTAGTTGTTGTTGTGTTGTATGTCCACAGCCACGCTAGGGCAAAAAGAATAATTTGAATTGCATCACTTGTGTGTGACGCAGAGGTGAGTGTGGCATGGAAGGTTTTGTATGCGAGTGCTTCCCACCAAAAGTTATTTGCGATGCGGCAAGAAGATGTCTGTCGTGTTTGCATGTTGTCCGGGGAATTGAGTTTGCTAGCGCCATGTTAGTCGGTGGGGATCTTACTGCACCGCCGTCACAGAACGAATCACATAATATAGAATGACGAGTACAACTGGCGTGTTATGATTTCTCACGGTCTTGACGTCCCTCCACTTGCATACAAACAAACACAAGCGCACACACATACTGCTCATAAGTAAACAAGCAAAAGCACGCTATCTCGCCCCCATCCCCAACAATCTCTCTCCGTTTACAGACGTGCATTAGACGTGACTGCAATTCGTATTAGAGAGAGAGAGAGAGAGAGAGGGAAAGAAGCGAGCGAACCACATGACGTATGAAAATATTCCTGCCTAAACTTTCGCTATTAAGTGGATTTCTCGCGGCGAGTTTAGCTGATGTATATAACAGGTTGCGCGCGGGAGATGGTCGCGCGTCGGCTCTGGTTACGCAAGTGTAATGCTAAGTGGGTGCTTATTTTAGCTTGTTTATGTTAAGGTAGAACGTTTTGTTTGGCGGTGTTTATTTCTGCGTTGCGGAGGGTGAGTGAGTCGGTTTAGTGGGTTGTGGTAAGTGGAAAGTGAATGAAAAGAGAACGAAACAAAAAAAGAAAAGAGTGAGTGTTTGTGTGTGTGTGTGTGCGTGTATGTGTATGTGTGTATTTGTGTATTGGTTGGTAGGTAAAAGATATATGTGTTTATATGCTCATTTTAGTTTTTTTTATACTGAAGTAGAACGTTAGATCTCATGTTAGTTGTGTGTTTTATTTTTGTGTTGTTAGAGGTAGAGTGGCAAACCGAGTGAGAGACAGGACAGACAACAGACACAGTCACTCAGTGGCAGAGAGCCTGTATGTGAGTAGGTAGGTAGAATGAGAGATGAGTGTGTAAACGCACACGTGTGTATATTTCCACGAGTGCTCCTGAGGTCTTTCGGATTTTGTTTGCACGTGCGAATGACTTAAGACATAGTTCGCCGAGTTTGTGAGGTGTCTGTCTCTCACGTGCGCTGTAAGGCTTCGCAATGAACTCGTTTGTGCAGTAAACTCGCCTCTAATATAAGGTTGTTACTTTTTGCTTTTTTGTTTCTTTGTCGCAAGGAACCGCCTGGATGATCCCGGATGACGACGGGGTATGGTCGGGAAAATTATCGTAGGGAGGGCGGGGTATGTTTTGGTTGACATAAAATAGTAATGTGGTTTGCAGTGCCCGTCACCCCCCCACCCCCCCCCCCCTCCCCTCTGTCACGTTACTCCGCCGTCGCGTTCGGTAGCGGTTGACGGACACGGTTCAGAGGGAAAGGGAGACGAGGAGATACAGTAATAAGAAAAGGGGAAGTGGATTAACGCGCGGAGGGCCGAGTGATTACGGAGCCAGGAAGAATTACCGAGGGGAGAGAAGGACCAGGCGGGGCGGGGATGGGTGCGTGGACAGGGGGAGTTCTGAGGAAGAAGATGGGAAGGAAGTAGGGGGAATGGGATGAAGGAGAGGAAGAGGAGGAATGGGAGGTGAGGGGATGGGGGGATGAAGGAGAGGAATGGGAAGGGAGATGTGGAAGATGAGGGAAGGAGAATGAGGAATGGAAGGTGGAGGGAATGGGAGGAGGAGGAATTATCCGAGGGATAGTGCTGGGGAAGAATTAGGAAGGGAAGAGAGAGGAATTTAAGAAAAGCCTATATATAATAAAAGGGAATTAGGGGGGGGGGAGGACGGGGGTATGAATAGCATCAAGTTGGCGGGGAGAGAAACGGAAGGAGAATGCTGAAACTTACAGCCATCTTGCTGTGCTTGCATTGTGTCCTATGTGTTCATATGGTAATTCGCGAATGAGAGAGAGAGAGAGAGACTTAGAAGAAAGATCGCGAATGAGAGAGAGGGAAGAAAGATCGCGAATGAGAGAGAGGGGAAGAAAGATCGCGGTGGGAAAAGAAGAAAAATATTAAGGTGGAGAAGTAAATGGATAAGTGAGAGTGTGCTGAAGAACAAGGAGATTGAAGGAAGTGAAAATGAGAACGTAAAGAAAGGTGTAAAGAAGCTAGATTCGAGAGGTAAGACAAGATGAGTGAAGCAAAGGGGGAGGGTAAGATGTAAAAGGGAAGTCTGGAGTCCTCGTGGATGTTCTCTCCTTCTTCCTCTTCTCGCTTCCTTTTCTCATTTTCTTCCTCGTTCTCATCCCTTCTAGTTCTTCAGCCTCGGAGGGGTGTATCTTCAGGAGGGCAGGGGAAGGCAACACAGAGAGAAATTAGAAGTGAAAAGTCAGAGGGGGATAGGAAGAGCCAATAAGTTGGGAGGAAACGGACAAGAGAGTGAGGTGGGAGAATCGGGTGTTATTTTGTTCCATTCCTCTTGACTGTTATTCGCTATTTCTTTCTCTGTTTTTTTTTTTTTTTTTTTTTTTTTTTTTTTTTTTTTTTTTGTCTGTGAGTCCTCTTCCCCCGTCTCTTCCTTTGTTATTCTTCTTCTTCGTCTTTTTCTTCCTCCTCCTCTCATACCCCCTCCTCCCCCTCTTCCTCCTCCTCCTCCTTCTTCATCTCCTGATACTGATCTTTATCCCTCTCTCTCCTCCTCCTCGTCGGGATCCGTCCTCTTCTGCTTCGTCGTTTTCTTCTTCTTTTTCGCCTCCTCCTCCTCTTTTCTCTCAACTTTCCTCTTCCCACCTGTACCTCTTCTTTTGCCCAATTCGCTTTAGTTTTGATCTCTCATTATCTTTCTTTTGATTCAGTTTTTATTTCGCTTATGTATTTTTTGTCGGTAAATTTTATTGTTCTGAGGTTGCTTCTTTGGCGTATGTTATTTTTGGCGTTTCTGTGCGAGTGCAGTTGCGAAGATCTTTGTAGATTCGGTGAAGATTCTCCTTGTATTTTGTCCAGGTGGCTCGCGAGGCATCTGGGCGTCTCCGGCTCCACTTATCAGGGACAGTCGCGGTATTATTATGTTACGGTGGCAGCCTGGCTTCCGTTATTTGTTTGATGGCAACGTTATTATTGGATTGCTTCTGGGGTCGCCTGTATTAGCGGTGACGGCGCTGTCCGAAACTCGCCGCGCTGAGGGAGAGAGGGAGATGGGGCGCGGGCTCGTCTTTGTAGGAGCAAGAATGTGTTTCTTTCTCTTTTGTCTTATGTGTTCCTTTTCCTTATCCATCTTGGGTTCATTCTCCCTCACTCTCACT
>NW_020868841.1:162696-165196 GCF_003789085.1 Penaeus vannamei
GAAAAAAAGGTGGAAAAAAAACACGAAAGCGAAGTTCCCCTCGAAGGATACCGCCAGGAAAAAAAAGGTGGAAAAAAAACGAAACGAAAGTTTCCCTCGAAGGATACCGAGGGAAAAAAGTGGAAAAAAAAACGAAAGGCGAAGTTTCCCCCTCGAAGGATATACCGCCAGGGGAAAAAAAGGTGGAAAAAAACACGAAAGGCGAAGTTCCCCCTCGAAGGATACCGCCAGGGGAAAAAAAGGTGGAAAAAAAAACCGAAAGGCGAAGTTCCCCCTCGAAGGATACCGCCAGGGGAAAAAAGGTGGAAAAAAAACCGAAAGGCGAGTTCCCCTCGAAGGATACCAGAAAAAAAGGTGGAAAAAAAAACGAAAGGCGAAGTTCCCCTCGAAGATACCGCCGGGGAAAAAAAGGTGGAAAAAAAAACGAAAGGCGAAGTTCCCCCTCGAAGGATACCGCCAGGGAAAAAAAAGGTGGAAAAAAACACGAAAGGCGAAGTTCCCCCTCGAAGGATACCGCCAGGGGAAAAAAAGGTGGAAAAAAAACACGAAAGGCGAAGTTCCCCCTCGAAGGATACCGCCAGGAAAAAAAAGGTGGAAAAAAAACACGAAAGGCGAAGTTCCCCCTCGAAGGATACCGCCCACGAAGTTTCCCCTCGAAGGATACCGCCAGGGGAAAAAAGGTGGAAAAAAAAAACGAAAGGCGAAATTCCCCCTCGAAGGATACCGCCAGGGGAAAAAAAAAAAAAAAAAAAAACGAAAGGCGAAGTTCCCCCTCGAAGGATACCGCCAGGGGAAAAAAAGGTGGAAAAAAAACGAAAGGCGAAGTTCCCCCTCGAAGGATACCGCCAGGGGAAAAAAAAGGTGGAAAAAAAAACGAAAGGCGAAGTTCCCCCTCGAAGGATACCGCCAGAGGAAAAAAAGGTGGAAAAAAAAACCGAAAGGCGAAGTTCCCCCTCGAAGGATACCGCCAGAGGAAAAAAAGGTGGAAAAAAAACGAAAGGCGAAGTTCCCCCTCGAAGGATACCGCCAAAGGGAAAAAAAGGTGGAAAAAAAAAACCGAAAGGCGAAGTTCCCCTCGAAGGATACCGCCAGGGGAAAAAAAGGTGGAAAAAAAACGAAAGGCGAAATTCCCCCTCGAAGGATACCGCCAGGGGAAAAAAAAGGTGGAAAAAAAAAACGAAAGGCGAAGTTCCCCCTCGAAGGATACCGCCAGAAAAAAAAGGTGGAAAAAAACACGAAAGGCGAAGTTCCCCTCGAAGGATACCGCCAGGGGAAAAAAAAGGTGGAAAAAAAACGAAAGGCGAAGTTCCCCCTCGAAGGATACCGCCAAGGAAAAAAAAAGGTGGAAAAAAACACGAAAGGCGAAGTTCCCCCTCGAAGGATACCGCCAGGGGAAAAAAAAGGTGGAAAAAAACACGAAAGGCGAAATTCCCCCTCGAAGGATACCGCCAGGGGAAAAAAAGGTGGAAAAAAATACGAAAGGCGAAGATCCCCCTCGAAGGATACCGCCAGGGGAAAAAAAAAGGTGGAAAAAAAACACGAAAGGCGAAGTTCCCCCTCGAAGGATACCCAGAGGAAAAAAAAGGTGGAAAAAAAACACGAAAGGCGAAGTTCCCCCTCGAAGGATACCGCCAGAGGAAAAAAAAAGGTGGAAAAAAAACACGAAAGGCGAAGTTCCCCCTCGAAGGATACCGCCAGGGGAAAAAAAAAAAGGTGGAAAAAAAAACACGAAAGGCGAAGTTCCCCCTCGAAGGATACCGCCAGGGGAAAAAAAAGGTGGAAAAAAAACACGAAAGGCGAAGTTCCCCCTCGAAGGATCCGCAGAGAAAAAAAGGTGGAAAAAAAACGAAAGGCGGAGTTCCCCCTCGAAGGATACCGCCAGGGGAAAAAAGGTGGAAAAAAAAAACGAAAGGCGAAGTTCCCCCTCGAAGGATACCGCCAGAGGAAAAAAAAAGGTGGAAAAAAACCCCGAAAGGCGAAGTTCCCCCTCGAAGAATACCGCCAGAGGGAAAAAAAAAAAAAAAACGAAAGACGGGATACCGCCAGGGGAAAAAAGGTGGAAAAAAAAACGAAAATTCCCCTCGAAGGATACCGCCAGGGGAAAAAAAAGGTGGAAAAAAAACGAAAGGCGAAGTTCCCCCTCGAAGGATACCGCCAGGGGGAAAAAAAGGTGGAAAAAAAACGAAAAGGCGAAGTTCCCCCGAAGGATACCGCCAGGGGAAAAAAAGGTGGAAAAAAAAAACGAAAGGCGAAGTTCCCCCTCGAAGGATACCGCCAGGAAAAAAAAAGGTGGAAAAAAAAAAACGAAAGGCGAAGTTCCCCCTCGAAGGATACCGCCAGTGGGCACAGTACCTCAAGTCGAGCAAACAGGACCGCATTAACACGAGAAGCAATAACCAAACTTGGGTAACTGTTTCTTGGCTCTACTCGACCGTGTTTGGGGCCTGTGGTGCCTGGTGGGTGACTGAGAGTAGATGGTAATGTCTATCACCGCCGTAGA
>NW_020868841.1:167696-177696 GCF_003789085.1 Penaeus vannamei
TATTGCAAAAGGATTTGGTGTAGAAGGTATATGATGGACAAAAAAAAATATGATTAAATGTGAAACGAAGGGAGACGCGAGAATGCGATAGTAAAAATCATAATAACAAAAAGGTTATGATAAAATGTTTTTATGTGAGTAAAGGGAGAATCTAACAACATAAAGGTTTTGACGACATGATTTTGTGTGGAAGGAAGGATCAAATGAAAATAGAAGAGTATAAAAGGTCGTGATAAAAGGATATTGTGTTGATGAAATGGTGATGTAACTATAATTTGGATTGATGTGAATATAGCACGAGTAATAATAACAATGACATCATTGACACTACAAGCAGACATTGATAGTGATAATGAGTGATAGTGATATTAATAGTGATAAAAGAGAGAGCACTGATAACAAAAGTAATATCATGAATAGATTGATTATCTATCTTTTGAAGTGTCACTCGGATGATAGCTACGTAAATAAAGATAAGTAAACATACAGAACCATATTGATGTAAATGGAAAGGGAGATAGGTAAATAAAGAGAGATAGGTAGATGGTAAGTAAATATACAGAACCATATTGATGTAAATGGAAAAGGAGATATTGAAATACAGTTAGAAATATATATAAAGCATAAATAGATATATACACGGATATGGGTAAGCAGGCAAACAGACATACCGACAGACAGGCAGGCAGACAGAAAGAGAGACAGACAGACAGAGAAAGAGAGAGAGAGACAGGCAGACAGACAGGCAAACAAAAAGACAGGTAGATAGACAAACAAACAGACAGGTAAGTAGACAGACACATAAGCAGATTGAGGCTCTAACAACATGACAGACACACACACACATCCATCCATCTCGAAAGTTTGGTCTAAAATACTCGATGATCGAACGCTTAGTTATGTTACATCAGATTGAAAGCCTTTTTTTCAGATTGCTTTCCAATAGATTTCGTAAAATCAAAATGGAAACCTTCACAGTTCAGTCAGACGAATGATTTTTATTCTATTATTTGGTACATTCATTTTCCTTG
Organism: Penaeus vannamei; assembly: GCF_003789085.1. Lineage (NCBI taxonomy): Eukaryota > Metazoa > Arthropoda > Malacostraca > Decapoda > Penaeidae > Penaeus > Penaeus vannamei. Next base: position 168,728 of record NW_020868841.1, read on the forward strand.
TAATTTCTTTGGACTTACTTTGCTGGTTGTTATCTTTTCCGTCCTTATTCTGCTCACATAAAGCAATATATATATATATATATATATATATATATATATATATATATATATATATATATATATACATATATATATATAATATATATATATATATATATATATATATATATATATATATATATATATTATGACATGTGCGTGTGTGTGTGTGTATGTGTGTGTGTATGTTGTGTGTGTGTGCTTGTGAGTGTATGTGTGCCGTGTGTGTGTGTGTGTGTGTGTGTGTGTGTGTGTGTGTGTGTGTGTGTGTGTGTGTGTGTGTGTGTGTGTGTGTGTGTGTGTGTGTGTGTGTGTGTGTGTGTGTGTGTGTGTGTGTGTGTGTGTGTGTGTGTGTGTGTGTGTGTGTGTGTGTGTGTGTGTGTGTGTGTGTGTGTGGTGTGTTTGTGTGTTGTGTGTGTGTGTGTGTGTGTGTGTGTGTGTGTGTGTGTGTGTGTGTGTGTGTGTGTGAAGGGTAATGAAATCTAACAACCTATAGCAATTTGATTCAGATTCCGTGTCTTGAATAGTAAATAAAAATAAAATTACCCATAGCAAGGTGTCCTATTAACATATAGACCTACATTTTTTCATACTACAACATTACTTGATATCATTAACTTATATAATTTCAAATATGTATCTTTTAAAAACATCGTATTTATCTATCTTGCCGCTGAATCACCATTATAATCGTCCTTCACAAATATTTAGTTTAGTTTAGTTCACCAGAAAACACTAATCTTTTAAGCGTATTTGTACTATTTGCAAAGAAAACGGTTCGTGACAATAATTTATTTAACCTGAGTTGGCAGAGCAAGAAAAAACATTATGAGTATTCGAATGTTTTCTTTCACTTTACACCCACTGTAGACTTTCTTACGTATTTCTACAACCAAGGAAAACCATCATTTGTGAAACTCTTTATAATGAAAGAATTTGAATTTTTAATAAACTGTAGCAAATACTCGAGAGAAAATGGATATTAATGGATTATGAACCGTGTGATATAAACAAACAAATGAATATGAAAACAAGGAAATTCAACTGAAAAGGACAATCTAAATGAACAGAATTTTCTTCATCACTAAACAAAGAAAAAATGAAAGAAATCCATAAAAAATAAACCTTAAAAAATAAATGCTAAATGAAGGGAATTCTCTTCATCACAAAAAAAAAAAAAAGAAAAAAAAAAATCATAAAAAATAACCTAAAAAAGGACTTTTCTTCATCACAAAACAAACAACAGCAACGACAACAATAACAACAAAATGAAACTACAAAAAATCAAACAACAAAATCCAACCCAAAATGAATAGCTTTTTCTTCCATCATTTTCACACAGAGTCCTTAAGTCCGCGTACCCAAGTTTGTACCAAAGGTGTCGTGTGGTATCGTTCTTGGATATCGGACCGGCTCGCTGTACTGTAGGTATAGCCTTTTTGTTCTTTAAATTCCTTTGTGTTGTTTGGTACTCAGTCGAGGAGGTTAAAAGGTATTCTTTATGTGTTATTAGTCTAGTGGATAGGATTTTGTATCCTTTATGTGTTATTCGTCTGTCGTGGAGATGAATATGTATCCTTTTATGTGTTATTAATCTGTCGTGGAGGTGAATCTATATCTATATCGTTTTAGTCGATCCTATGTGTTATTGATCTAGTGGAGGTGAATATGTATCTTTTATGTGTTATTAGTCTGTTGTGGAGGTGAATGTGAATCCTTTATGTGTTATTAATCTGTCGTGGAGGTGAATCTATACTGTTTTATTGATCTTGTGGAGGTGAATATGTATGCTTTATGTGTTATAAGTCTGTCGTTGAGGTCAATATGTATCCTTTTATTGGTCTAGTGGATAGGAATTTGTATCCTTTATGTGTCATTGAGCTAGTGGAGGCGAATTTGTATCCTTTATGTGTTATTAGTCTGTCGTGGAGGTCAATATGTATCCTTTTGTGTGTTATTAATCTGTCGTGGAGGTGAATCTATATCTATACGGTTTTATTGATTTAGCGGAGGTGAATATGTATCCTTTTATGTGTTATTAGTCTGTTGTGGAAATGAGTAGGTATCCTTTTGTGTGTTATTAATCTGTTGTCGAGGTGAATCTATCTATATCGTTTTATTGACCTAGTAGAGGTGAATGTACATCCTTTATGTGTTATTAATCTGTCGTTGAGGTCAATATGTATCATTTTATGTGTTATTGATCGGTCGTGGAGATGAGTTTGTATCCTCTATGTGTTATTGATCTAGCGGAGGTGAATCTATATTCTTTTATGTGTTATTGATAGTGGAGGCGAATTTTCATCCTTATATGATGTATTATTAATCTGTCGTGGAGGTGAATTTGTATTTTTTTTATGATACATTATTGATTATGTGGAGGAAAATATAGCTTTAAATGCTGTTTTATTACATTGTCGTGGAGGTTGATTAATATCTCTTTTTTTAAATATATATATATACATACATATATATATATATATATATATATATATATATATTATAATATATATATATAATATATATATATATTATATATAATATTATATATATATAATATATGTGTGTGTGTGTGTGTGTGTGTGTGGTGTGTGTGTGTGTGTGTGTAGTATATAATATATATATATATATATAATATATATATATATATATATATATATATTATATATATATATATAATATATATATATATATTATATATATATATATATTATATAATATATGTATATATATATATATATTTATATATTTATTTATTTATTTATTTTATTTATTCATTTTTTATTTTTTATTTATTATTATTATTTTTTGACTGCCTTGGAGCTAACTTTATATCCTTAGATGTTAGTCACTGCGTTATTCTGGAGGTGAAATATATGCTTGAAAGTGTTAATTATTATCTATTATCTCGGAAAATCCTGCTTTTCTCAACTCATCGTGTAACTGAGGTTTTATGTCTCATTCATTATATTGTATTTCTTTTTCATTACTCGATTATTTTTATTATCATTTTTATATCTTTATCATATGTTTTTTGTTATTATTATAATCATAATAATAAGAAATGATAATAATATTATCACTATTATATTATTATGATCATTCTTATAAACTAAAACAATATATATTATTGGTTATTGCTATTATTACCCATATGACTATCGTTTGTTATTGTTGCTGTTTTATTATTAATGTTATTTATCATCATTATCATCATCATCCATCTTCATCCATCATCATCCCACCATCATCACCTATCATCATCACCCATCCCCCATCACCACCATCACATCACCATTATCTTCATCATTCATCATCATCATCACCATCATATCATCACCCATCATCAATCATCACCCATCATCATCATCCACCATCATCATCATATCATTCACCATCCATCATCTCCACCATCATCACCATTATCAATTCATCATCACCATCATATTCACTCACCCCCAATTCAATTCATCATCATCATCATCATCACCATCATCATCATAATCATTCATCACCATCCATCAATCACCACCATCATCACCACCACCATCATCCATCATCACCATTACACCATCACCATCATCATCACTCATCATTCATCCCATCACCTTCATTCATCACCATACCACCATCCACCATCAATCATCCTACCCAGTTCAATCCCACCATCATCATCATCACCATTCATCATCATCATCCCATCCACCAAATCATCATCATCATCATTTTTCTTTTATTTATGTTATAGTTTGCGTAAATCTACAATATCGTGTCAACAATAATAGTCACTTATGCATCTGAGTGAAACCCTGGAACCACCGGTGTACTTTGTTTTTATTCAACCCTTTATTCAATAACCTAAAGAAGAAAGAAAAAAAAAAAAAAGAAAGAAGAAGAACAAAAGAAAAGAAGAAAAGAAAGAAAGAGAAAAAAAAGAAAAGAAAAGAAAACGAAAAGAAAAAGAAAAAGAAAAAGGAAAAGAAGAAAAGAAAAAGAAAAGAAAAAGAAAAAGAAAAAGAAAAAAAAGAGAAGAGAAACAAGAAAAAGAAAAGAAAGAAAAAGAAAAAGAAAAGAAAAAGAAAAAAAAAAAAAAAGAAAAAAAATATGTTTTTTTTGCTGTTTATCACCCCCTCCCCCCCCCCCCCCAAAAAAAAAAAAAAAAAAATGCACATTCTCTATTACCTCGACAAACTACCTCAATATTTCAGTGCTAATGTATAGTAATCATATTTGCTAATATGTATATGTATGTATATTTTTTTTATTGAATGCATAACCTCAATTCACGATTTTGAATTTTTAGTCAAGCAACCATGACCTTTTCAAGTACTTCCAAAACCCTTATTTTCATTTAATTTTTCCCATACTTTACTTAATAAGGTAAGTGAATATTACTTATTGCAACATTCAGGAATAAGGTTATGGTTTATTGTATATAAATCATGTGGATTTTTTTTTCTTTCTTTTTTTAACAGAGGACAAACATTCTAATAGACTATTTTTTTTTTTAACAGAAGGACAAAACATTCTGATTTACCTTTTTTTTTTTCTTTTTTTATTTAACTCGATGACAGTATCAACTCTATTTCTTAGTAGTATATACTCATCAATGGCCCCCCAATCTGTGCCTAACGACGAATGGTTAAGGCCTAAGTTTCCCGCGTAGCTAGGCAATATACGGTTAGGACTTATCTTTCTTGTCCTAAACCCTATGGAGGCGTAGGAAACGATCCTTNATATATATATATGTATATATATTATATATATGTATGTGTATATATATATATATATAATGTAATATACATATGTGTGTGTGTGTGTGTGGTGTGTGTGTGTGTGTGTGTGTGTGTTGTGTGTGTGTTGTGTGTGTGTGTGTGTGTGTGTGTGTGTGTATGTATATATTATGTATATATATTATGTATATTATATATTACACACACACACACAACACACACACACAGATATATATATATATATATATATATAATATATATATATATATATATATATATATATAATATATATACATATATATAACATTATGTAATATATATAGAATATAGATATAATATAGATATAGATATAGATGTAGATATAATATAGATATAGATATATATATGTATATAATATATATATATATATACATATATATATATATATATATATATATATATATATATATATATATATATTATACAGTATATGCAAATTTAATATATTTTACATTCTATATCATTATTTGCATTTACTGCCAGTTTAAACCATTTGATACTATTTCAAAACCAATTTCATTTTATTTTTGCACAATACAAGTGACGCCATTTTGGTTTTCATTCCGAGAATACATATCCTTTCCGCTCAACTGTAGTCCGGAAGAAGCATCGGTAACCCTGAATAATGGCAATTATTTCTTCTTTCTGTCACTGTTTTGTATTGGTATTTATTGATTATTCTCCGGTTCTCCATCTTTCTCTCTTTTTTTCCTTTTTATTCCCATCTTTCTTTTTTTTCTCTCTCTCTTTCTTTCAGCATCGTTCGTTTCAGCGGAATCACCTTTCTCCCATTATCCTTTCATTTTTTTACTCTCTCTCTTTCTTTCTTTCTCTTTCTCTCTCTCTCTCTCTCTCTCTCTCTCTCTCTCTCTCTCTCTCTCTCTCTCTCTCTCTCTCTCTCCTCTCTCTCTCTCTCTCTCTCTCTTTCTCTTTCTCTTTCTCTTTCTCTTCCTCTCTTTATCTCTCTATTCTGTCTAATCTATCTGCTTATCTATCTGTCTATCTAATCTATCTATTGTCTATCTAACTATTCTATATATCTACATATCTAATCTATCTATCTTATATCTTTCTATCTGTCTATCATCTATCTATCTATCTATATATATATATATATATATATATTATATATATATATATATATATATTATACATATGTGTGTGTGTGTGTGTGTGTGTGTGTGTGTGTGTGTGTGTGTTGTGTGTGTGTGTGTGTGTGTGTGTGTGTGTGTGTGTGGTGTGTTGGTGTTGGTGTGTTGGTGTGTGGTTGGTGATGTGTGTGTGTGTGAGTGGGTGGATGGGTTGGTGTGTACACTCTCTCTCTCTCTCTCTCTCTCTCTCTCTCTCTCTCTCTCTCTCTTCTCTCTCTCTCTCTCTCTCTCTCTCTCTCTCTCTCTCTCTCTCTCTCTCTCTCTCTTCCCTCTCCCTCTCTTCCCTCTCCCTCTCTCCCTCTCCCTCTCTCCCTCTCTTCTCTTCTCCTCTCTCTCTCTCCCTCTCTCTCTCTCCCTCCTCTCTCTCTTCCCTCTCCCTCTCTCCCTCTCCCTTTCTCTCCCTCTCTCCCTCTCTCTCTCCCTCTCTCCCTCTCCCCCTCTCCCCTCTCCCCCTCTCCCCCTCCCCCCCTCTCCCTCTCTCCCTCCCTCCCTCCCTCCCTCCTCCTCCCTCTCCCTCATTCCCTCCCTCCCTCTTCTTCTTCTTCTCTCTCTCTCTCTCTCTCTCTCTCTCTCTCTCTCTTTCCTCTATCATTCCCCCATCCATTTCCTACCTTCCCTTCCGAGATATTTCTTCGTCGAGAAGTTTTGGAATCTGGCTTTGAGGAAGAGCGAGGAAAAAGAAACAGTCGTGGAGGAGAGAAAACTCCTTTTGAGAAAGTGGTAAGAAAGTGGTGCTGGAATGAGATGGATAAAAAGTGGCTTGTCTCACTTTATTTGGTCTGTTTCACTTCTCTTCGGCTTTCGGTTAAGGTTTGTCTATTTGTCTCTGTCAAGCTCTTTATATAATCTCTTTTACTATTTTTCTCTTTATCGCTCTTTCTATTTTGTCTTTTTATCTCTCTTTCTTTCTCTCTCTATCTCTTCCTCTGCTTCTCCCTCTTCCTCTCTCACTCTCATTCTCCCTTTTCTCTTCTTTTCCTCTTCTTTCTTTCCTTCTCCCTCTCCCTCTTCGTTTCCCCTTCCCTTCCCTCTCTCTCCTTCCTTCCCTCCCCCTTTTCCTTTTTCCTCTTCCCTCTCTCTCTCTCTCTCTCTCTCTCTCTCTCTCTCTCTCTCTCTCTCTCTCTCTCTCTCTCTTCTCTCTCTCTCTCTCTCTCTCTCTCTCTCTCTCTCTCTCTCTCTCTCTCTCCTTCCCCTCCTCTCCTCTCCCTCTCCCACTCCTCTTTCCTTTATCTCCCTCTTTCTCTTCTTCCTTTTCCTCTCTCATTCTCTCTCTCTATCTCTCTCTCCCCTCCCTCTCCCCTCTCCCCTCTCCTCTCCCTCTCGCTCTTCCTCTCCTCTCCTTCTTCCCTTCTCTTCTCCCTTCCTTCCCTCTCCCTCCTCTCTCTCTCCCTCTCCCCTCTCCCTCTCGCTTTCCCTCTCTTATTTCCCTCTCCCCTTCCCTCCTCCTCCTCCTTCCTCTCTCTACCCCCACCTCCTTCTCCTCTTCTATCTTTGCCTCATTTCCTCTCCCCATTTCCCCTTCCTTCTCTCGACCTCCGTGGCACTCCATCACCTTAAAACAAAAACAAAAACAAAAAAACAAAAAAAATAACGAAATGCCATTCTATACACGCTGGCCTTCGATCTGCTGCGCTGCCTTGATGATAGATTGTCCCTGTGTATGTGTGTGTGTGTGTTTCAATAGTGTATTTGATCAGTGTACAGTGCTGGCGATGTAATAACATGGGTTTGTTTTTTGGTATGTGATGGAGTGTAGCTCTTTTTTTTTTTTTTTTTTTTTTTTGCCAATGCCATTTTTTCTTTTTTTTTGGGGGGGGGTTCAGATTTTTTTCTTTCCTTGTTCTTTTCTTCGTCATCATCATTATTTTCCCTTTATTTTATTCTTCCTCCGCTTCTTTATTATTACAATCTTCTTTATCGTTTATCATCTTTTCTTTCTCTCTTTTTGTACCTTCATAGAGTTTATGAAATACAGATTATGAATTAAATAAGTCATTTCACATCGGAACTCAACGAAATAAACGCTTTCCGGGATTATCTTGCAATTAAGTAGACGATGAAATTAAACGTGTGTTATCTTTTTAAAATATCGGATGAGTATACTGACCAGATAACAACATTAACTGGAATTTCATCCAGAGCATTATTCGGATTATCTAAACCAAGCTGTATTTCGATTCTCTTTTTTTCTGAAATACAATAGGAAACGCAAAAGTCGGATTTAAATGGTCCAGAGATTTTTATCCGACTAAGATATTCGACTTATGAAATCCAATTTGTGGGTAAGTCGGATATATCCGAGTCATACGTAAGTCGGAGGGAAATCCGACTTCTGTACCTGTTTCAGTGTAGCCCCCAGGTTCAGCACCTTGACGTTTCAGGAGTACATACTCTCTTATTCTCATGCCTTCTGTGTACACCTGTATGCGGTGTTTATCAGTGTAGTGTTGGTGTGTCATCCTGCCTTGTTGAACTGATTCCATCGTCCAGTTCGGGAGCCAATCTGAGGAGGCGTTGGAGAGTCTCAGGCCTCCACGAAGGAGAGGACATTCCGTGATCTGTTGCAAAGTCGTTTCACAAGGTAGGGTGACCGCGGCGACATGAAAACAATGACCTGTCCGACTTGCAGTAGACGGGACCATGACATTTTATCCGAGATAGCCGAAAATCCGACTGTAGTATCCGACTCTGCGATTATTTTCATTGGAGCGTTAGAAAAAATCGGGATTTCTTGAAGTCATCCGAGAAAGGCGATTTCCCGACTTATCTATTGTAACACGCAAATCACACACAACTCCATGTTTGCTTGTGTTTCGATGTCACCATAAAACCATTTGTTGTTCTTGTCGGTGGTGATGTTAATGTTGGCGTTGAAATTGCTGTTGTTGATGTTAATATTGTTCTTATCCTCATTCTTGTTCTCGCCGATGTTCTTGAGTTAGTTCGATGACGAAAAGCAATGAATTATAACGGGAATGAAATTCAAAGAGAAGAGAAAAGAGAGAGA
>NW_020868841.1:180196-202696 GCF_003789085.1 Penaeus vannamei
GTTGTTCATTAATATTGCTTACATTCTTACATTAAATAGGTTGAAATGTTAAAGACTGAACATCCCAACTGTTCAGACTATTGTTCACACATCAAGACTTTAACGTTAACGATGGAACTTTATTCATAGCATTCAGACATTAACACTGGAACGTTGTACCTAGAGACGATTTTGTCCCATTGTTCACTCAACTTAAAAAGCAATATTGTACCATTGCTCACACTCACTCAGCTTAAAGATTGATATTGTACACTGGTCACTCAGCTTAAAACTATATTGTTCCATTATACACTCAGCTTAAAGATCGATATTGTTCATTGGTCACTCAGATTCAAAAACGATATTGTACCATTGGTCAATCAACTTAAAAACAATATTTCACATTAGCCACAGCTTAGAAACCAATATTGTTCCACTGTTCACACAGCTTAAAAAAACGATATTGTTCCACTGTTCACTCAGCTGAAGTCTCTTTAAAAGCCGCCCTCAGCCACAATCTGCAAAGAAAACGAAACAGATTCATTAAAGCGGAGACTGCAGAAAATTAATTTAGTGTTGAACTTTCTCGACCTCTGACTCGTGCTTCTTCTTCTTCTTCTTCTTGTGGACTAAAACGTATTGGATGCATTAGAGTGCGTGCGGTGGCTGAGAAAATGTTCCTTTCTCCGAGATTGCAACTCTTCCTCCACTGACAAATATATAGAAAGAGAAAAAATACGATAAACACTTTTAGTAATCACGCAATATCTCAGATAGCGAAAACAAACAACAAAAAAAGAAGGACCGTAAACAAAAATAGTTAATAAATATTTTAATTCACGACTATATTTTTTTCTGAATTATTAGCACTCATTAGCATAATAAACAATGGTAGATATTCAGTCAGCCGTAATGATAATGCAAAATTATATATACAATGATTGTTATTAGTAAAATTTGGTATTTGCATTTTACTGTATGCTACCAAGGGAATGTTTAATGAGCAGTTATCAATATTATCATCATTATTGCTATGATTATTATTGTTATCACACCATGATATTTATCATTATCATGATTATCATCATATCATTATCATCACTATGTGTTCTTGTTGCTACTATGATTAGTTATAGTTGTTGAAGTTGTAGTGATGGTAGCAGTATCATCATCATTATATATATATATATATATATATATATATATATATATATATATATATATATATATATATATATATGTATGTATGTATATATATATATATATATATATATTATATATATATATATATATATGTATGTATGNGTAAATATAGAATACCAGATTAGGTGCGATATGATACAAGTTTATTCTTGTAAATATAGGGATTTCAATACATGTGCTTTGGTACTTTCAGAGAAATTCAAAGGGAATTGGATATCAAAGTGGACGATAATATCACCCTTCCTCGTCGGATTCTTTGGATAGGGAAGACCGTATCCTTGGAGACGTCTGGTTGTTTGAGGTTTCGTCGTTTCCTTGTTAAAGTTGAGGGCGACCCGCTGACCAGTCAGGGTAGGAACGGAGACAAGAGTGCCACGCAGGGCATCGCGTAGAGGTATCTTGGCGGTATATACGAGGTTTGCTCCATCGCGCTTGAACAGAGGATGAGGTTTGTCTCTAATGATGAAGATGATGTCTGCGGGAATCTTCCCTGGTGACTGATCACCCTCTTTCTCGAAAATGATTTTGGTGCCTTCCTTCCACCCTGGCTTGACCTCGATGGTTAAGATCTTTTCCTCGCGCAGTGTCGACCGCCCGTCCGCCGTCAGCAGCACGTTCCTCGTGATCTTCCTCTTCTTGGTGACGCCCGTGAAGACCTCCTCTAGCGACACGTACAGGTCCCTGATAACTGCCGAGTCTTGGTTACGACCTTTGTTCTCGCGGAACCTCGGAGGGTCGCCATCCAGGCCATCAACGTCCATATTGAAAAAACGACTAAAAGGGTTATTATCGTGTGGGTTAAAACTGAAGGTCCTCCGAGTCTTTACACCCACGTGAGATCCCCCGCCAACCAACATGTCCTCAAACACGTCGTGAGTGCCATGGCCGTCCACACCCATATTGAAGAAATGACTAAAGGGGTTATTGGTGCCAAAGACTTGTTCGAAGGTGGCTCTAGGATCACCCGAGTATGTATAGGTGAAGTGAGTGCCACCGGTGCTTCTACCGCCTGGCATTCCACCCTTCAAACCTTCATCTCCATACTGGTCATAGATATTTCGCTTCTTCTTGTCACTCAGAACCTCGTAGGCTTCTGCGACTAATTTAAATTTTTCCTCGGCATCATTCGATTTGTTCTTGTCTGGATGATACTTGAGGGCCATATTTCTGTAGGCTCTTTTGATATCTCCTTCAGAGGCATCCTTGGACAGGCCGAGGATCTTGTAATAATCTTTGGCCATCTTCCTTGAAAGCGTTTTAATAAATAGTATATTTCACACACATGTATACATATATATACATATATATATATATATATATATATATATATATATGGATTTATAGTTTCAATATTCCTTCCATCTTGCCCAAAGCTTAGATAGTATAAAGGACAATATAAAACGAAAATAAAGTTTTAATTTTTTATGTTTTATTTTTATATCTGGAACAGTGATTATACTTATCTATCTAGTCTTACATTATATGTTAACCAATAACAAAAATTTAATGATTTATATCATTTATTATCTTATGATAACTATAAACAGTATTTGTTGATATATATATATATATATATATATATATATATATATATATATATATATATATTATATATTATATATATCTACATCAAGTGATAACTAGTATAAATTATATGATAATTTATATTACATCAAGTCATATCTATTACCTAATCTTTTCCTCTTAGCTTCTAAAACAGCTTCTTTCTTTTTTCTTTGAAACCGAGATATCATACAGATGCATTAGTTCTTGCATAGAAGTTGCTGTTTCCCACGTCTTGTCATCCCGTTCGCACTTTACTCTCGGGAACCTGATAGATATACCATGAGCCGTATGGTGATTCTGATTCTCCTGTTTGGTTATTTCGGCTCCAATAATTTCCCAAACTGGTGATCTTTTAGGGTCAATCACAACAAAATCCGGCTTCATATTCTTGTCCAGTTTCAGGTTATAATTTAACCCTATAGAGTTAAAGGCGTCATTATATCTCATCATATTTGACATCAATTGTCCCTGCAGGCGATTTAAAGTAGCATCGGTATGGCCCGTGTGCACCTTAGCCACGGTCCTCCATGCTTCACTCCTTTTGTCGTAGCATCCCATGAGAAATACTGACAATTTGCCTTTATTTTTGCCTGTCCCGTACCAACTTCCGAGTACTACCAAATCCAGCGTATCTGCCATGGCTCCTCCGTAGATAGAGTCCTTTTTGATCTTTAACCAGTGACGCTTGCCCGGCTCGTATTCCCCGTTGGCTTTTTTTAGCACCAGTCCTTCGAGGCCGTCACCCAAAACTCGCGAGATCATGTCTTCTAGTTCCGAAGGTTGTTCGATCTTGACCATTTCCGACAACATTATTCGATTCTTCTGTTTCACCATATTCTCCTCCAGCATTCTTCTGCGTTCACACATCTTCATTTTCATGAGATCCTCTCCGTTATATAATAGCAAATCAAAGACAAATAGGCATGGGTTTGCATTCTCGTGTTTTTCCATCTCCTTTCTTCCCAATGTACCAAAAGGTAAGGGCATGCCCGTTTCATTATCCATCATCACCAACTCGGCATCTAATATATATTCGTCAGATTCGGGAAAGGCCATCGGAATATATTTGTCAAATTGTTTAATCTTGTGCTCATTGACAGGCTTTAGAGAGCGAGTAAAATACTTTGTGATAGTGCCCTTCCTGTGAATCTGTACACGCTCACCATCATACTTGATTTCCGAATAGATTGTCTGATTGCCGCACTTTCTGAATGCATGTGAAACAGACTTGCATCTTTCTGCTAACATTGGCTTTACTGGAATGAGGACAACACAGAAGCAGACACAGAAGAGCCGAAAGAACTAGACGGATTCTTCATTACCTTACTCAGTACCATGTCAATATCTCTAGTAGTTTGAAATATTGCATAAGCGTCCTTGTGTACACCATCAAGGATGTGCTTGGGACCTGCGTTAATTCGCAAGTTACACTCGATGAGACGGACAATCATCATGAATTCTTTTGGAGGCAAATTTTTGTAGACAACAGAATGCAGAATGGCTAGCTGTTCCGTCTCTTTAGTCTTGCCTTCCAGATTAGCGAGTATCTGGTCGACCTCTCGGAGGGTGATCTTTGGCGAATGATTCGCTGAATATCGTTTGCAATAGAATCTTGTAATGGTATCAGCCACGTCGCCGCTCATGTCAAGATCTCTTGTCATCTCTTCAACGGATTCTCCAAACAACTGTCCAAAGAGCTTGACCAGCTGTTTAGACTTAATGTTGTAAATCCGCCTTAACTCGCACGGGAGAAGAAGACGGATCCACAATCCGAGATCTTCGATAGACAGAGTTAACAATAGATCGGATACAATTCTTGTCTTTTCTCTATAGCTTGGTTCTTTGGCTATGGAATTGCAGAGGTCACAAAAGGTGGAAAATAATCTGTTGTAGCACTGAACATTTTTTGAGAGCCTAGGTTGTTGATGGTTGGATTTGGATGCAGATCGCACCATAGCAAGAATATTATTCTTATCCTCTTCAGATTTGGATGCAGATCGCATAGCAATCCTCTTCAAGGAGTTTTTCCCACCCCTTGATGTCAACGGCTGGTTCCTTAATCTTTATAGTGGTGGGTCTTGCGTTTCTAAAAGACTCAAATATACAATGGGCGTGATACCAATATGTCATTACATCACAATCATTTGAAAAAAAGTTACGGACCTTCTTTCCGATGCGAAGCTTTCCCTTTTCGCACGTTTCACTACACCTCTTACACTTGGCAGTACCTCTTTTAGGACTGTAATCGGCACAAAACAGAGTTCCTTTTATAACAGAGGGTGTTAGGGTGATTGTCGTTTCAGATTTGTATGGCAATGATGTCGTTTCAGATTCAGCTGTATTTTCTGATACAGCTTTAGCAATCACGGGTGGTTCCACAAACGGTTCCGTATTATGGTCTTCATCATCAGAAGATGTAGTAGTAGTAGAGGTTCTTGTCTGAGAGTGGGTCGTCGACATCATGGTTATGATTATAGAACGATGCTATGACAAGTCGTCTTTTGTCTTTCTAGATGTAGTTGAAAGTATGTTTGTTCTACACAAAAGCACGAGCTTTTATACGCGTCTTATTCTCTCTTTTTTTTACTTCTCTCATCAAATTTCACATTCTACCTCTCTACTATTTTATACTTTTTTGTCTTTCTCGATTCTATTATATAGATTGGTGGGATTTAATAATGATTTTTTTTTTTTTTCATTGAGCTCTAATATGATTATATATTCTTTTCCAATATATATATATATATATATATATATATATATATATATATATATATATATATATATATATATATATATATAAAAGTACCTATTAAAGTATATTTAATCCCCCTCTTTCTTTCAGGATTTATATCCTTGACTTGACAGTTATTGGAATCGATTTAATATAGGGAGCCCTCACAAAGGGTCTACTAATCTCATCTTTTTTATCGTCGTGTTCCTTCTTCCTTTTCAAATTTTCTATAGTTATAAAATCAATATTCCTCTTTATAGCAATTTTTTGTGAATCAATCAGGAAAAAGAAACAAGGTTTTCCATCGAATAGGGTATCCTCTATGACTATTAGAGAATTCACATCAAATTCTATGCTCTTCTTTCCATGAATACCGCTATTTTTCTACTCCATGTCATTTTTTCCCTAACATTAAGAGTATCGCGTCGTCGTACTTGTATTTCATTTTCCATACTAGTTTTTCGAATATTCATTGGTGGATTTCGCTAGATTCTAGACCCGCGAGATGTTTATCGTTTCGGAAACTAACTTCTTCATCCTCAAAGCATCCACCAGAATCGTAAGAACATTCAGCCCAAAAAGCACCGGTAAGAGAGTCTTGAAAAGTTTTTGATTTGAAAAAGATTTCATTCCCAATAATCGACACCTCGATAAGGAAATTGGCATTGTAATTTCTCATCATGATGATGCTGCGCGCCGCCGCTGCCACTGCTCGATGAACGGCCGGTCCCTTTCCGACTCGGCACTTTTCGCATCATGTTTCTCATAACATTTCCTGGCGTACATTAGCGTCCAATCGGGAGGAGCGTCGCCGCTTGCCGCTTCGTCTATCCACCCTCTGTGAAGACAAACCTGTCGCCAACAGTGAACGGCATCGATACCAGACTTGAGTCTCATGAATATATTCTCTTTAACCTAAAGGGTAGTAAATTGAATTAAAACTATGATGTCAGATAAATATTCGCACTGAACCATAAATTTGAAATCCGACACACTCTCTCCGACACATATCTGATATATAATTTTACCGTCCGAGTTTTCCCTAAACATATACTGGATCAAATTGTACCAGCTCGTCTTGGAGGCCGATTCTCTTTCGATAAACGTCTTGCGTTCTTTTAATTTTTGTCTTTGAACGAGGTGGTCCAACCTGGCATTAGATATGTTATTCAGATACTTGTATCCGCAGACGCCAAATGTTAAAGATAGGGATGGTTTTAGGTTTAGAGATCTTTCATAGATTTCTTCTTTTATCTCTCTTCTTCTTTTACATGGATGTATGATCTTTCCCTTCAAATCTTCAACAATATGACACGAACACCCACACTGTCTTTTGTCAATCTCACCACTACTTATCTTTCTTTTTTCTTCCTCTTTTTGACTCTCATTATATTGTTGTTGTTGTTGTTCTTCTTCTACTTCATTAGGTTCAGATATTGATAATCCTTCAAAAAAATTTTCAATAATACCAGCAATGCGTTTTTCTTTACTCTCATCGATAATACAACTAGTATCCTCTTTAAGTGAAAGTTGAGATGATGGTAATAATTCTTCTTGCTGTTGCCGCTTCTATATCATCCTTGATTAAATGTAAAATGTTAGTTTTGTCGATATCATAGTAATTATGTCCAATTATTTTGACGAATCTACAAGCCAATCGTCGAAACTTACGTTCGGTAATGCCGGATCCAAAGCCACAGAGCGGTACGAGTACGCCGTTATTAACACAGAGTCCAACTTTAAAACTGAGTACAGAGAGATGTTTATGATAAATAGGATTATCTGACTTTTTATAGATATAATTCAAAAGCAATATGAGAATATAATTTGGAGTCACGCTTCTCCGGAGGACGTGGGAAAAACACGAGGTTAACAGTTGTAAATAGGGGTGATTCGTGTCCATTTCGGCAATCTTTCCACAAAGCATGAATAATATACATCTTTCGTTCTTTTGTAAAATAACCGTAGCTACACCGTCTAGTTTATTTGATTTTTGTGTTTTTTATTTGCAGAGGTTCATCGACGATGCTACCGAATATATTCAACCGCTCTGGCGAACGACTGATGATATGACAACGGCGTTTTTTACCGGACAACGATTCGAGAATCGATGTAGCCTGCACTATCGTCTTTTTATTCTTTGCTGCCAAAGCTAGAGCTTTTTTTATAGACGACACAAAACACTGAATAGCTATGTAGGAACCAGCCACGGGAGAAAATAAGTTATACAACATCACTAATAGTTTAAAACAATTGTTAGGGAAACAAGCATGTTCTACACATTGTACATGTAACGGTTTTAGATACTGAGGAATTTTAATTCGTCGATTTCGATCGTACACTAAACTCTTACAAAACAATTTTGATATCTCGTTACATTCTATGGATATATCATCACAGCATAATCGCATTGCTGTATCATCTTCCCAGTACTTGTCTCTAATTTCGGAATTGGGTTTACTATTACCTGCTATAGTATTATTAATAGAAGTAGCGATGAAACCCGTTCGTTTATCATTATATATTGGAATTCTCTTGGGTAACAAGTGTTGTACTCTTTTCATTTCTATTTCAATGTCTCGATTGACACAGTCTTCTTTCTGGAGACGTCTCCAAATCTCCATTTCGGGATCTGTGTGTTCCATAAATCGATCATACATTTTTTCCGTAACATCATCAAAACAGTATTTTTGATTCTTGGAACAAAAGTTTTTTTTCTTCTCTACCATTTCGGTATGTTCTCGCACTAACGAATTAATATACCTGAACATCCTCTTACCACATTTTCTAATCGCTTTTGCAACAATCTTACAGTTTATGATATCTTTATTATTGTTTTCATCGTCAATACACGATTGATAATTTTCGTATAAATAATTGAGTGCGGTAATGGGCGGTTTGTCGTCTCTCGTTATGAGAGATATTGGTATTAAATTTATGGTGTGTTATATAATGTTCTATAGTTTTATCCACGTCGCTCCATGTCGTGTTTGCCATTATTGTTCTTGTTCATACAAGTAAATGTTATTAATATTAGTGAGTACATATATATATACACGCATATATTTTTTTTTATTCCTTTACCTCCCTCCACAACGCTATCACTCATGGAAAGATGTTGGTGTTATAAAAAATAAATACGAATATTATATTTTTCATTTTATTAATACACCTACATTTTACAACGTTATCGTATACACACATACTTTACATACTGATTTTTATATAATGGTCAGATAGCATTTTTCTTAAATCTGACTTGGATAAAAAATGCACATGATAATTACAAGAATAACAATGAGCAGATACAAAATAAGAGAACTTTTGACCCTCTAACGTCGAAACATTACTTTCAGTCGCTTCCGACTCTTGCATATTCAAATATTCTATTTCTTCTTTGGTTGGATTAAATTTTTTAACTCTAGATATCCACACACTCGGACGATGATAAAGATGCATGCTCGGGTTTCTGTCTCGATGTTTCGGATTGCAACAGGTAACCTTGTGTGTTGACGATGATGAAAAAAATGATTCATCGCGATAATGTCATCCTTATCATACGTATAATATTTTATCGTTCTTGTCTTTCGGGTATCATCATCATTATCGTCGTCGTTATCATGATCCTGACTAGCCATAAGGAGATGTAAATCATCTTTGATATTCAGCTCATCATCGTTGCTATTATCATTGTTGTTGTAGTTATACAAATATTTAAGAGACAACCAAACTGTAGTCGGTCCTTTTTTTTTTTATATCGTTGATCAATTTGGAACACAAAACATCTATTCTCTGAATGTCTAAATATTCAGACAAATTAATATTATTCACATTAAGAGTTTTATTAAAAGTACAAGCCTGCCAATCAGCCTTTTCATTATCACGGGTATTAATAAATACAATCATCATTGCTTGATATATTCTCTGTAAAAACATGCGTTTTCGTTAGACAAGGAAAAACTGGCGTTGTGGTGTTGATGTTCACATTGTGTTTCTATCGCGTCGATAGTACCCTCGTTATCGTCAAGTATGGTGACTCCAATTTTTAACCAGTATAAACATTTGATAAATTTCCATATTTTTTCATTGTGCGGTTTGTTGCACACCCCTGTCATTATAATATCTTTCAGCATATCCAATCCTGCACTACTAGTAATAAAAGTAAAATAATCTAAAAGACCAACTTTAAAATGAGACAAATTCCCTCCATAACTGTAAAAGTCGTCGGAGAATAATAACGCAGACATATTTATGTTGTCTTCTTATTATATATGTGTATATATATATATCTTTTTTTATATATACAAACCCCCTCTCGTTTATAGAGATATCGTGCCGCTTCTTAACGATAGATAAACCGTCCATAAAGTCAACGGAGTAAAACATCTAGCCTCCCCTAGCAGAGGGGTATACGGAAAAATATTCACGTTATTTGTTGTTGCTTCGGTGGCATCTATTTCTTCATTATATATTAAGGAGGAATCGTCATCGATATTGTTTTTTATTTTACTATCGTCGTATTCTTTGCAATCATCATCATCCCAATTCATCGAGGATTGAAATTCTTTTAGAGCTGTGAAAATTTTATTATCACTCATAAGGTGGTGGTGGTCATCATAATTCTTAGTAAAGCGTATCTTCTCGCTATACCACAAGTATGAACATTCAATTATCATATCCTTTATTGTCTTATTAGTTCGACCACCCATATCGTGTTCTCTTGGCACTCTATAAAATTTCGTTAAGAAATCTTCTCCAATGATGTAGAGGTATATTGTGAGAATTAGATCGATGAACCGTTTAACTGCTGACACATTATCATCATTATTATTATTATGACTGTCATCAGCATTACCATCACGTGAGTCACAACACGATAATGTTGACGATATTTTCTTCTCCTCAATATTCTTTTTCAGCTTATTCGTTATTGTCGCCATAACATCCTTATTACTTAAAGAAAAGGATTTATTAGTTAAACATTCATTAATAGTCAATTTTCTAAACAGAACATCATCATCTACTACCACCATTAATTGATGATTGCTTTTATCTGCTTGTGATGATAATGGTGGTGACGATGCCGTTGTTTTTTTCATCATCGATGGTAGTATTACCGAAGTGTCAAATATACACTTCCAAAAATTTCCATTTTTCTTGGCATCACTCGAGAGTACCTTAAAATCTCTATCTTTCCACGACACGTCCAAGACTCTTACCCTATCGTCGCTATTCTCATCAGATTTTCTATTGTAACATTTGTTGTTATTGTTGGTTGTGATAGAATTAACCGGTGGATCACTACCATCATTACCACACCATCGTCTTATTCCGCCGGGAGTATATTCGTCTTTATTGGATTTGTCAAACTTGACAATATAAGAAGATATTTTAATCAGGTCTGCGATAGATTTCAATTTATTTTTAGAGTCATGGTAATAACTCCTCTTGGAATGTTGTTGTTGTTGAGTCTTTTCACGTTCGAGTACACATAGCATCGCTTCGCTACTCCGAATTGGACCATAAATTATTTTGTTAAATTTACCGAGTAGTAAAAATGCGCAAATATTACAGACGCAATTGATAGCCACTTTTCTATGATTTGCTATATTATCGCCAGTCGATGATGACGATAATAACAATTTGGGATCTAGTTCTTTCATAAGTGAGGAAGCAATAGAAGCAAAAAAACTCTTGGCCTCCCAAAACTGTTTTACGATAACTTTACAACAGTGTTGACATGTGGTGGTGTTTCCACTTTCTAACATATACGAGGGTGTACTGCTGCTGTTGTTGACGAGTGCAGCATAATCTCCATCCTCTATGACACGTACAAGCCACTTTCTTAAAATTTAAGACTTCTCTATAAACCATTTTCAGCGACTCGCCGTTAAATGTTATTCCAGGATCATTGTAATCAGAGCCGCACAGTATCATGAGAAGCATTCCAGCATCTACGTCGTGCGGCACGTGAGTAACAGTCAATTCGTAGCACGCTTGATAAGGTACTCCATGAGACATCCACCGTTTTGACGTACTCTTTACCAAACTTCTATAAAAACGGACACCGGTCACGTGAGACGGAATTCTAATCCTTCCATTCAGAGCCACGCTGTGGCTAGCGCACAAGTTCCACTGTGAGTACGTCATTGTCACAGATTTATAACAAAAGGAGAGTCGCATTTTATTCTTTCTCTAAATTCGTTCCACTGGTAAGTGAGATTGCGACATCTCTTATTTGTCGCATCGTGTTCGTTAGTGGACGACAGTAAATCGTCCACGCTGAGACGAATCAGCTTTTTATTCTCAAGAGCTTGTACGTGCGGCAGACTAAGATTACACAAATAGCCAGCCAGATGTACCATTACTGTCTCAGCTTCTGACCAGTCGGTTCTATCATAATGAACTGATTTACTTTCTAATCTGCACACTAATGGTATTCTCAACACGTTCGTTAAATAATGATGAACGATACAAGATGGTATGCGTAACAAAAACCTTTTCAGCATATTGCAGCGATTGTTCTTTTCAATATCTAGATTTGGTGGTAGAGGACAGTCGTCATAATCATGATACGGAAACATGCTGTTATTATTTTCTCGTGCAACTCTCTCGTGTTCCTTTCTTTCTTCTTGATTGGATGACATTTACCATCACTCATCAATAAAACATGACGTATAGAATTTGAGTTTTTTTCAGGGAGAATCTCCAATAACCTTCTAATTATATCTTGTGCGATAAACAAAACAATGCCTTCAAATCTTTTTAACAAACTATAACAATTCAAAGCCCATTCCTTTTGGCATCCCATTCTAACAACTTCATTACGTGTAATAAAAATGGGCTCGTTAATTAACATTTTTATTTTCTTTCTCGATGATTTATTTTTGTTTACCAGTTGTGAAGAGCTGGGTTCATCTCTAACGATCTTCATTTCCGATCCTGCAAATATTTCGTCGGAGGAGGAGGAGGAGGAAGAGGAGGAGGTGGTGGTGGTGGTGGCGGCCGCCGCGGAGAGTTCATTGCCAAAATCTCTAATGATCATCTTTTTCAACTCGTTATATTCTTTGTGATCGTTGTCAAATGTTTCGTTTTTGGTATACGAAATCATTTCTTCATCTGTTGGACATCTAATCGGAACAATTGTTATAAAACTTTCTCGATTCGTCTTTTGTATTTGGCTAGCAAGCTTGAAATAAGACTCTCTATAAAATTCCTCATCCTCCGAGTTCAACACTGTCCCTCTGCCGGGTATGACGCATTTATCGACACAAGTTAGAGGGTAATTATCCTGGGATATTACACAGTTGGGATCTCTCAATGTTGAAATCACAGTACCTGTTATCTTATCTCTAAACAACACCAATTGTCCCATAAATTGATTTGGGAACGTGCATTGATTTGCAAAACTTATTATAGCTGTCATGCTTATCGTTGGTAAATCTATCAGTTCGATAGTATTTGTAGACAATGTTTCCTTTTCATCAATAATATTAACAAATAGGGGGTTATCCCCATATACCATATTGTATGCACTCGTTCCATTTTTCAATCCCATCTTTTTCCTCTCCCTCTTGAGAGTATAAAGAATGAATGTGAATATTACCATATACACATACATATATACATATATATATATATGTATATATATCGATTGTTTCCTTTACCTCCCAACCGTGGTGATATATTCTTGTTCATTTATTCATCTTTTTTTTCTCTCACAATATTCATATCTCCAACTAGATCATCAATACTTTTTATCATCCATTTAATATCGCCTCTGATCTTGGCATCTTTTATTATATCAAAATCACCTTGTTTTAAATTATAAACGAAATCAATATACATTTGATTTATTTCATCAGATGACAAGTTTTTCAAAATAATATACATTGTCGTCGTCGAGACTTTATTACTACTACTAATATACTTTACATTGAACGTACGGGGTCTTTTTTTGCCACAATAATGTTTACAATCAAGTAAATATAAGATAAGTGTTAAATGGTACATCCTAAGATCATTCTTCTGAGAGTCTAAACTAGTATAGTCAGCAAAACATCTTGTTCTTGCCGATAAAATAAAGATTCTCGATATCAAATAATGGTCCTTTGCATAAACTATTTAGATCCTATCATATACATTTGTAAAAATGGGTTGGGTTATTTATCGTCGCCGTGATAATTATTTCTATGTATTGATGACATTTATTCCTGTGAAGTTATGATGATATTCTCCTTTTATTTGTGGTTCAGTTTGTCGATTATTAATGTCTCGCTGGTCATATTTACATTTTTATTAGGGATTCTGATTGTAGATCTTGTTATGACGAAGTAGTTATATGGGTGATAGTTTTTGTTAATATTCAAGATCATCCAGAATACTATTATACATATTTCTCGCATAGTATCAATACCATTTTGGATCAGTTTGCATTCCGCTGCTGATTTTACTGGGGATTGGAGTTTTCTCTAACAGTATATTATACCAGTAATAAGTACTTAGATAATTTACAAACGATCGTTCCTCATTCCACTCACTTTGATATTACCGATAACACTCACACAGGAAAGTGGCTCAGGACCACCTACACATAGTATATATCAACGAGCGCAAATATTGTACAAATCATGATTTTTATTGTTTTTGATATCCAGCAGTGTATCTTATACGAATGAAGTTAGAGTACACAGTTATTGGTTCACGTAAGGATAGTGTGGTAGCCGACTAGGGCTTATATGAACATCATAATTATATTGCTTTTATTGTGCGAGTTGAGAGAAGGGTGAATGGTCGCGTTTTTGCTTCATTCCATCTCTCGCATGAATTATGTGTATTTTGATCTTTGTGATCACTACAGAGCTTTGGATTTTCCCTCGATTGTGTTGTACACGCGCAAATTGTTGTGTATAATGTAAATAAATTTTGTATAAATGGCCTTTTTTCTAGCTTTATTCTTTCCTCATTTTCTTACTCGCTCTCTATAGCAGAGATCAGTGGGTATTTCCTTTTGTCTGAATTGTATACTCAATCCTGTTTGATAAGGTAAAGTTCTCGATCGATTCAGAGTAAATAACTCTTTCATTATCATTTGTAGACATTACTCGCCATAAAACCTGACGATTACATTAATAATATATTAGATAAATTTAAAAAACTGATAACTCAACATTGACGATAGTGGCAAATAATGCAGACTGTGTATTATATACCAAAAATCGTATATAAATATATAAGTATATAGTTATAATATTTCACGAAGCTAAATAGGTTTTAATCTATGTACTTTGCATATATTGTATACTAACTTTTTTTCCAACGATAGAGTTTTCACATCGTTAGATATCAATTGATAGTACATAGTTCGAAAAGAGTAATCAATATCAATATTACCTATCACGTTTGTACGCGCCGCGGATTTGTCAATGTTCAATACACTCTCTATCACTATCAATAACAATCCATATGCAAACTTCTCATCTCTAAGTTGGAACTATGAAAATGCTTCATAAGAGATTGCTGTGAAAGTCAATATCTAAGCAATATGACAATACGGGAGTGCGCCTGAATGTTATAATCTATTAGGTTATAAACATTTTGATATAGCGTGGATTATTTGCAAAATATAATTCATATTTTCTCCCAGTGCGCCGTAATTGTGCGATGAATTAAGATCAACGATTTTGTATTTCGAGATAGGTGGACTTAAACTTCTCTCTCTGCTGAGTAGAGAGAGAAGTAAGAATAATATGTAAAGATTTAATAATAGGGCATAAGTTCCACAATAGTCTGAGCATTTGCCAACTGTTGTTGTTATATTAGCTACGAAGAGTTGTATTGCCCAGGCCCATTGATCTTGTAATTTATTATTAAGTGTTAGGTTGTGCGATTAACTGTCTCTGTTGTTTTGTAGTACGACATCTATATATCTTGCTAATTGAGAATCAGAAACGATCTCTCATGCTGTACCTTTTCGATACGCCACATTACCCCCACTTAATGATTAAAATCCGGTCTAGAAACAGACTGGACAATTGGATATTATGTTTTTTGTTCCATATAAGATATTTCCGATAGCCAAAACTCTTTCAGTTAGTTAGATCATATAAAACTAATTATAGTAGCGTTATGGAAAATATTCTATGGCAAATTACGAAAATGTAAAAAGAGAAGGCGTAAACGTCACACAATAGTTACGGTATACGTGTAAATGATTATTAAAATATATAAGAATCTCTCGTGAATAACTGTCATGTAATCATTTCAACAAGTAATAGACGATAATTAGTCGTGAATCCGCAAAAACTGATATTCTCATATCATCTCCTAATTATGGAGCCGGGGGGATTTAGGTCAAACATGCGGGTAACTTATGTCGGGTGGAACAAAGTGCAGATTGGTCTTAGCATAACTGTTAGTTGCGAAGAAGTGGGAGAGGGGGAGAAGGGCGTAAGAGGATTATACATTGATGGACCCAGAGAGTAAAACCTGAATGCAGGCAGTCAGGCCAGATGAGAAATACAGGGCGATAACAAATACACCTACAAGAGGAAAATAGAGCTTATTCAATGTAGCATATACTACCAATAGATACTAAGCAGAGAGTGTGATAATACAGGGATGGAGGCACAGTTCACCACAATACATAGGACGTTTGAGGAATAGCTTCTCAGCCGCACTAAATACCGTCCTGATGTTCCTATACAACAAATGAAAGACGCAAGACTAGCAGTGGATAGTTGAGCAAGATTCGAAATAGTAAACGCACGACTGGGCAGCCAGAGAGAGCCGAAAACGCATGAAGAGGTAGACTAAGTGAGATCCTTGCTAAATTAAAATTAACTTGTCTGAATCAGAGTGATGAAGAGATCATGGTACAGAAGCGCGCCATATGATGGAGTAGCTATATAGGTTATGACTTTTAGTCAAAATTGTATCTTCATCATCTCTTAGAGATCGTAATGTTGAGAATGAAATATGTAAACTGTAGTGCCGTCTTGAGTATATGAGGCACATGAGTTGATTATGTTAATTAGCATTTTGTATATGAGTGCTTGTTTGTGTTGCGGGTGTGCTTGATAGAGTATCCTTCACAGATACGTTATGGTTCCTTTGGTACCAAAAGTAATTGTGATAAGATTAATCTTAGCCGCGTGTAGAGCGCTGTAACGTGTGTGTGTGGAACCTATTATAAGTGTATAGCGAGACGAGACGAGTATTTGGAATCTTGATTATACCGGCCCAAGTCGAAGCATATGGTCTTTATCCATCTCGCGTCTCCCTTGTCATGTTTTTCATTCACTGCTAGCAGACACTAGGTTCGATCTAAAGATGCAGGAAACCATTGCCTAGTTTTAAGGATATGAAACAGAAGGTGGGGCCGAGTTAATATAATTAGCTAAAGAAAGCTCCGACGGCGCGCGGCAATTGCTACTTATCAGGTGATGAATTCTCTATTCTTGATAAAAGAAAAGGTAAAATAGAGTATGAAAAAATATACTGGTTACGATTTTGATGGTAAGGACACATATTCGTGACGTAGTGACAGGTATTAGGAAAAGAGAGTCGTGGAACAATGGCACGTGGTTCGACAGTGAGAAGCTACAGCGACTGGTAGTTACTTCTATTTGGTGGTAGGTTTGAAGGACGCTGAGATGATAATAAAATAGAGGTCAGGACGTGGCGTTGCAATTGCGCGATCGGTACTTATAGCAGATTATAGAAAGAGAATATAAAGCCTTGATCACATACGAATCCCGATGCATAGAGGGTTTTAAAAACTGCTTGCGAGAAGCAAAAAGACATAGAGGTAATTGCAAAATAGGTACTAACCCAAGCTGAGTATATAGACGTTGGAATCTCATCGCCAGCAGGTAAATTGCACACAATAGAAGTAACGGATATGTATACAACCCAGTGCTAGTAACAATTATTTGAAATAAGAGAAGTATAAATAAAAAAAGTGCGGACAGATCAGGTCATACATCATATAGACGCTATATATTGGACACTGTTAGAAACAGATGCCGCTCGACAATAAGCTGGCGATGTATTCGCACACAGGAGTCTCACATGAGTAGGACTGTTATCATATAGGTACGGCTACATGCAGAGGGTCGCAAAAGCGCCGCACCATCACAGATACAAAGCACGAACTCAACAACAACCATTCCACATCAAGCGTATTATTTCTAATCAACGAAGCGCAGGTTTGACAACCACACAGTACCTAGTTAATCCGCGACGAGGCGTACGCAGTACAATGCGCGAGCACCGTCACGCAGGGCAGTCACGATTTACTGGGTCATCTAAAACTGAGGGGGACGATGAGGGGGGTGACGAGAAAAGTAGGGTCCATGGAACAGTACGCCATGCAAATAAGTTATAAAACTTCATCGCATTCTGGCTGCGTTGGTTTCATAAATTGTAATCTCGTTTTGGCGCCTCTCTTTCTCGGAAGCTCGACCCAAGTGTTTGCATCAGTTCGCGTCTTCCAATCTCACGTGTGTTGTGCGTCAGCTGAGAGAGCGGGGTAGGAGGTGACAAAGAGATTGGTGTCCCGCGAAGTTCTCTCTAGAAGTAGAGTTTGTAGATGAAGACAAAGTCACTCTTTATTTTGGCATGAGGTTCAAATGGTCAGCTAATGACATATACGTACTAGTAGTCCTGATGTCATTTTGGTAAATATTTCGTAACTAATGCAGATATTTGCAGTGCGCGAGTAGGACGAATAAAACATGATTTTGTTTTCGAAAAAGTAAGCCTGAAAAGAAGTAAGAAGTAATGTAGATAAAAAGATTATGAGTAAAATATCTGACATTGCACCGAGTTGTTGCCCCTGTATATACATGTGCTTTAGTGTGTGTGTTTGTTTTTATTTGCTATGGAAACAAAGCTCTGACGACCATTTAAAAATCCGGTTACTGAAGGCACTGGCATGTTTATCCATAGATTTCCGGCCCAACTTCCCATTTCTAACAATGACTGAAAATCATGGCATCGCGAAACGCAATGCTGTTAGGTGTTTTAAATGATTTCTGTATATTTTTCTTATATATGTATTGCCAACCCCCTGTTCATGTAGGCACGGGTGGTATTGTCAAAGGGGAGCGTGAACGAAAGTGATTTAAGCAAAACTGTAAAGAGAAAGAGAATGAGAGAGGGGGGGGGGGGGAGAGAGATACAGATGGAAGAGAGAAAGTTAGGCAGCCAGTTAGCCAAATAGAAGGTCCAACAAATAAGGGGAAAAATTATTCAGTTAATAAATAACTAACCAATTAAACAAAAACAGACAAAATGACAAGACAATTACCATAGTTAAGACGCTCAGCCATCTCACAATGAAAGACGCAATAACGGATTCAGCTAAGACGCCCGGGGAGAGGGCCAGCTGTGGTGTGATTGCATAATTCATAATCAGAGTAACAGGTACATGAACACGCGCGAATATGAGAAAATTTCTTGTTGCATTTGTTTCTTGTTCGTCAAGTCTCAGAGATCGTATGTTGAGAGAATATGTAACTGTGTGCGTTTGCTTGTGTGTGTATGATTTTGTATATGTGTGCTTGTTTGTGTGCGGGTGTTTTCTTGCATTTATGTGTACAAGTTGGTGTTTTCTGCCTTTGTTTATTTGCGTTTGCATGTGTCTGTGTATGTTTGCGTGTGTATGTGTTTGTAATTAAAAATGACATAACGTGCTTTCCTCCCAATGCCTGTTTGCATTCATTCGCTGCTGATTTTACTGTTCTATTTCCAACAGTATAGACGGTTGTATCACATTCCTCTTCCTTTGTTTCCGAAACAACAGGAAAGTGGCCGGTAAAGATACGAGGACTTTTAAATCATGTTTGTTTCCTGTCCGGAACACGAATGAAATCGAGTGTCCTTATTCGTTCACGTGTGTGCCGCTAGAGTAACTATTTTGTTTAATTGGCGATAAGTATGCAAGTGTATTCCTTTGCTACATGTTACAAGTAGTTTAATTTTCCAAAGCGAGCTGAGTAAAATTTGCTTTCCTCTAGCTCAAAACTTTTTTTTTCTGCGTCTCGGACAGTAATCACATGTAAGGCATTTGAATGAAAATAGTTACTATAGTCTTCTTTGTTGTGGTATTTCCTTTTGTCTGAATTGCATGTATATTTTTATGTGTAAGATGAAATTCTCAAAGCTCTTTATTTTATACGTATATGTGTGTGTGTTTAATTTATTTATTATTTTGCAGTGCGCGAATAGGACGAATGAAACACGATTTTGTTTTCGAAAAAGTAAGCATGAAAATAAGTAAATGTAATAAAAGATTTTCAGTAAAATATCTGACATTGCACCGAGTTGTTGCCCCTGTATATAATGTGCGTTAGTGCGTGTGTTTGCTTTTATTTACTATGGAAACAAAGCTCTGGCGACCATTTAAAAATCCGGTTACTGAACGCACTGGCATGTTTATCCATGGTTTCCAGCCCAACATCCCATTTCTAACAATGACTTGAAAATCATGGCATCGCAAAACGCCATGTTGTTAGGTGTTTTAAATGATCTCTGTAGAGAGAGAGAAGAGAGATAGACGGATAGACAGAGACAGAGAGTGAGAAAGAAAGTGAGAAAGCTAGGCAGCGAGTTAGCCAAATAAAAGGTTTAATAAATAATAAATAAAGAAAAAATAATCATTTTATGAATAGCTAACCAATAAAAAGATGTGACAATTACCATATTTGAGACGATCAGCCAGCTCACAATGAAAGACGCAATAAGGGATTCAGCTAAGACGCCTGGGGAGAGGGCCAGCTGTGGTGTGATTGCATAATTCATAATCAGAGTAACAGGTACATGAACACGCGCGAATATGAGAAAATTTCTTGTTCTTGCATTTGTTCTTCTTTCATCTCTCAGAGATCGTATGTTGAGATAATATGTAACTGTGTGTTTTTGTTTGCCTGTATGTGTATGATTTTGTATGTATGCGGGTGTTTTCTTGTATTTATGTGTACAAGTTTGTGTTTCTGCGTTTGCATGTGTCTGTGTATGTTTGCGTGTGTATGTGTTTGTAATTAAAAATCACATAACATGCCTTCCTCCCATTGTCTGTTTGCATTCGCTGCTGATTTTACTGTTCTATTTCCAACAGTATAGACGGTTGTATCACATTCCTCTTCCTTTGTTTCCGAAACAACAGGAAAGTGGCCGGTAAAGATACGAGGACTTTTAAATCATGTTTGTTTCCAGTCCGGAACACGAATGAAATCGAGTGTCCTTAATGGTTCACGTGTGTGCCGCTAGGGTAACTATTTTGTTTAATTGGCGATAAGTATGCGTGTATTATTTTGTTATATATTACAAGTAAGGTTTCATTTTGCAAAGCGAGCCGAGTAAAATTTGCCTTGCTCTAGGTGATTTTTTTTTTTTTTTTCTGCGTCTCGGACAGTAATCATTTGAATGAAAATGGTTGCTATACTCTTCTTTGTTGTGGTATTTACCTGTCTGAATTGCATATTATCGCTTAATGTGTAAGATGAAATTCTCATAGCTCTTTGTTTTATATGTATGCGTGTTTTATACACACACACATATATATATATGTTCATATTTTATTATCTTTTATTATTATTATTCTCAAATATTTCCTTTTGTGGCTTCAAATTTCCTTACGTATTCCTGGGCAGATTGATCCAATCTAGATCTTAGATGTTTTCCACGGTTCCTTTTCACTCAGTACGTGGAATCTTCTAAGAGATCATATTGAGCTTTACTGATAGCACTACTGCTGCGGTTATGAAGGGAGACGCCAAATAAGTCTATTTTTTTTTCTGTGAGGCGCCGTGCTCTTATTTCAATATTAACGCTGCTGTCTGGCTTATTTCGCAATCCTTGGTAGCTGAAAGGAAAGTCAAGGCCATAACTACGAGAAAGTGATTACTATGTAAATATTGCTAAACTTCTATTAGATTCAAACGTTGAACCATCATATATGCTGAGATAGCAAAAGCTCTTAAATGCTTCTTATGAGTTTATACCATAATTGCCTATTTTTCGTGTCTTACATCAAAGAGGTAGTATGAATATCTAAGAAATTCACAAGTCAACAACGTGAAATCCAACACAGATCCAGTGATAAATATGGTTTCATCAACATATCAACATTGCAAGTAATATGAGGACCACAGAGGTTTCGTGCACCCCGGCTGTTTCGTCCAAGCGGAGCAGTATAATGGAAATGTGCTTTTGATATTTGTTCATTAGCGGGATTTGATTGCCTTAATTCACAGCTTTCCGTGCTGATATTGTTCATCACCGAAAAAATAGGATTGTAAAAATATACGTTAATGTGCCATTCATGATATCAATGCGGCCAGTGCATGATTCCATCTTTCACATATATAAGCTAAATGACAATAAGTACATAGTGTCTAGAGTATCATTTTGTAGACTTTAGAGGGCATTCTGAAAGAGGTGCGACACCTAACATGCAAAATGTATACTGCAAAATCTTTTAGTTCCACAATTCCCTTTTTCTTTCCACATAAGATTACCCACTCTTTTCTTGCTCCCTCCTCCTCAGGGCGGTCCCAAATTCTGACACCAACCATTGAACAATTGCAGGGCATTGCGGCTTTGCGGACGCCAACCAATCAAGCGAGCGAAAACGGAGAGAGAGGGAGATCCTTACGACTCTACAGTACATCCAAGAGTCACCACAATACTTATACTCCAAGTGACGTCATGCGAGTGACGAGTGAATTTGAGTCGCTTAGTGACGAGACCTGTACTTATATGGATCTAGCTTCTGTCGGTTCGTCCATCCGTCCAACCATCTGTTTTGCTGAATATATATATATATATATATATATGTGTGTGTGTGTGTGTGTGTGTGTGTGTGTGTGTGTGTGTGTGTGTGTGTGTGTGTTTGTATGTTTGTGCTCAGCAAGAAAAAATACTAATGAAATGGTTCATACATCATAATGCATTATTTTTAACCCACTATTTCTATACAAGCCAGAAACCCGTTGACCGAGAAAGTTAAGGAC
>NW_020868841.1:210196-217696 GCF_003789085.1 Penaeus vannamei
GAGAATTCGAGTACTTCCGAGTCCGGATGAGTTAGCAATGCTTCTGGCTGAAATATCTATCTATCGAGTCACTGAAAGACCAAACCCTATGAGATATCTTAGACTTGAAGGTGCGTCCTAAACTCGAGGAAAGTTCCAGCAGAGGAAGAACTTTCGAAGACAAATGAACAGTTTCAGGGGCTTTCGTGGACAAGAATCGCCAGCCTCCCCTAACGAAGGCTTTCCTGATCTGCTTCGGTTGTGGTGAGTGAAAAGAGGGGTCGAAGGATGGGCTCCTGTGAGTGGAAATATAGTCGAGTAAGGGTTTCGGTGCAGTATGCTAAGACAGTCAGATTAGTTTCTGATTGCGCACACATACTCACTCATTCACTCGCTCACTCACTCACTCGCTCACTCTCACTCTCACTCTCTCTCTTTCTCTTTCTCTTTCTCTCTCTCTTTCTCTCACTCTCGCTCTCTCTCTCTCTCTTTCTCTCTCTCTCTTCTCTCTCTCTCCCCTCTCACTCTCTCTCTCTCTCACTCTTCTTTCTCTCTCACTCTCTCTTCTCTTTCTCTTTCTCTTACTCATTCACGCCCTCTCTCTCTCTCTCTCTCCCTCTTTCACTCACTCAGTCACTCTCTCTCTCTCTCTCTCTCTCTCTCTCTCTCTCTCTCTCTCTCTCTCCCTCTCTTCACTCACTCACTCTCTCTCTCTCTCTCTCCTCTCTCACTCTCTCTATCTCTCTCTTCTCCCTCTTTCACTCACTCACTCACTCTAACACACAATCGCGCGCGCTAGCACTCTGCCTCTCACTCCCACACCCATTTAAACCAACTTACTTAATGGTATACGGATATTGGGAGAGAAAGAGCGTGGGCGAACTATAACAATAACTACAGTGGAAATGCCTTCCGTTTTCCTTAAGTTGTCCTTCTGAAATCTCAAGCCTTAAGCAAACATTACAGATAATTGCTCTGTTGACATTTTAGATAAAAAAGAAAACGAAAAAGAAGAAGAAAAGAGCAAGTGAAGCAATTGATTTCTATTTATATGGAAGTGGACCTTCTGCGATCTCAGAGTTGTTGACTGTTGAAACCCCAAGTGGATGATGTATATTTTGATATCATTGTTGTGCAATCGCCTTAAAATCCTGGTCGTTGTGTTAAATGCTACACAAATAAAGGCCATTTTGGAGAAAGCTCTACGGGTGAATCTTTAGACATTTTTAGAATTCCAGGTTTATAGTTTATTTTTATACTTCGGACGTTTCTCTTTGGGGCGTAGGCAAGGGAGGCCACGAAGGATGCTTGAATGTAAAAAAAAAAAAAAAAAAAAAAAAAAAAAAAAAAAAAAAAAAAAAACCGTGTTTAAGGAAGACATTGAAGAGTCTGCTTAGCGGAAAGACCATTCAACTATCTTCGAAAAAAAACCATATCATTCGTATATTCGTATACGAAAATCTGTTTGCATAAACAGAAACACACACACACATACACAAAGAGGAACGCACGCACGCAATGCACACACACACACACACACACACACACACACACACACACACACACACACACACACACACACACACACACACACACACACTCACACACACACACACCACACACAACCCCCCACAACACATGCACGTGTATGTAACCCAATAAATACCTTTTGATCTCTTACAATGAAACTTTTTGGCTCTTGCTTTTCCGTCGCTGCCTTTTGCAATTAGCTGTTCTTTTCCTATAAAAACTGAACACTGAGATCTAGAACAAAAAGCTTTTCTGGTCCTCTATTGGCTTATTATTAGATTTATTTTCCTAAAAAGACAAAATGAACAAGGTATACACACACACCCTGGTTTTCAGTATCAAGATGTCAGAGAAAAAGGACAGTTAACGGTAAAAGACAAAAAGTTTAAATACAAAAAAAATAAAGATGTTTTATTGGATTCTTCACACGTTCATGTGTGTGTGAGAGTGTGTGCGTGTGCGTGTGTGTGTGTGTGTGCGTGCGTGCGTGCGTGCGTGTGTGAGTGTGAGTGTGTGGTGTATGTGTATGTGTGTGTGTGTGTGCGTTTGTGTGTGTATGTGTGTTTGTATATTGTGTGAGTGTGTGTGCATATGTGTCATGTGTCTGTGTGTGTGTGTGTGTGGTGTGTGTGTGTGTATGTGCGTGTATGTGTGTATGTGTGTTGTGTGTGCGTTGCGTGTTTTATGCGTTGTTGTGTTCATATATGCACATTTCAGATGCACATTATGTATGAAATTAAGTTCTGATACAGTATTCATGTGTTACATATTCCAAGAAAGGTTTTATTTTGCAAAACGAGCTGAGTAAAATTTGCCTAGAAGCTAGCTTCAACTTTTTTTTTTTCGTCAGTAATCACATGTTTTGAATGAAAATAGTTGTTTGTTATACTCTTCCTTGTTGTGGCATCTCCCTTTTTGTTTGGATTGTATATTGTCTTTTTATGTGTAAAATTAAATTCACGTAGTAGCTCTTTCTTATATATGTATATATGTGTGTGTGTGTGTGTGTGTGTGTGTGTGTGTGTGTGTGTGTGTGTGTGTGTGTGTGTGTGTGTGTTGTGTGTGTGTGTGTGTGTTTGTGTGTGTGTGTGTGTGTGGTGTGTGTGTTCATGTGTGTGTGTGTGTGTTCATATATATATTTCAGATATGCATTATGCATGAAACTAAGTTATGATGCAGTAAATCGAGTTTCTATTATTTATAAATGACAATGCAAAGTATATCTGTGATACATTACGTAAAGAGAATCTTTCGCACCGAAATAGAAAGCTGTTCCGGACACTGTTTCCCTGGTTCAAAGACATCAGGTCAAAACATCCCTCGCCAGGTACAGAATGGAATTAGGTCATTGCGCGAGGACCAGTAAAGAGACTGCAAGCTTGCTTTATGGCTTGGCTTACACCATCATGAAACCAGCCCATCTTGTTGTTTTATCTTTGGAATTGTTGTCTTATCGGAGCGAATCTCGTAAACCAGGAGCTACCGTGCTTTTATCTAGTCTTGTATCACTTGTTGAGAGAGTAAATTGGCATTGGGGTTTTGCCTTTTGTAGGATTTTCTAAAGAATGTTGTGGTGGACGTGAAAGAGGAAAGTCTCGCGCAGAGTTAAGGTCACTTTTGATTTATCTTAGTCTGGGATCCAAATTACCAGTAAGGAAAACGTGAAACACGGAAACGACCGGTGGCCTTTTTTTCTAAAAGAAAATGATTTAATTTGTTGTTATTTTATATCTTGCGTTTCTATGTATCATGATTATTGTTTATTAAACTCTTGTTTGCGGATGTACCATCTTAAACACGATTTATGCACGTGAATCCTAGACTACATCACCATTAAATGTATTTATCATTTTAAGAACTTTCTTATGAGGGGTAACAAATTAGTTTTAGGAAAGTTTATGAGAAAGAATTTGAAGAGTTGAAATGGAGGCGATAACGGAAGAGATGGAGAAAAAGAAAAAGAAAAAGAAATGAAAATTAGATGAGGAAATATCTATGGCTACCTTAGACATCGAGAATAAATTTTTTTTTTTTTTTTTTTTTTTTTTCTTTCTTTTTTAGAAAAATGTGTCTTATTTTAGAACGCTACAATACCTCTGATTTATTTCCGAATTATATGATAAATGAACAAGCATCTATAGTTCAAAGAACCTTACCAAAAATATTTAACCCATCGACCCTGCATTCATTTATTTTGTCTAGTGGCGATCCTGAAGGGATTATTGGCGCCGTTCGGTAATATGCGGACAACATTAGTCACCTAAAACCTTTGATTTGTTTACCATTTCAAAAACTTCCAAAAAAAGTAAAAGTTCACCTTCGCTTTACATGTAGGTGCCTTCTTGGTCTCCCTATGTGTCTATTCTGTTGATTTTCTTCATCTATCAATCCATTTATGTTTCTTTTATATATATATATATATATATATATATAATATATATATATTATATATATATATATATATATATATATCTTTCTCTGTTCTTCCATAAAGTTTAACCATACGAATGGTGTCACTATTAAAAGAGATAAACAATATCTCTCTGATAAGCCGATAGAGCGGGAGAGCCAACAAGCAGTGCCATCCAGAAGGTGCGCCTACTATTTGTCATGGCAAGAAGAGATGCCAAATGAGGCACCATTTAATTTCCCTTTTTTTTTCCTTTTTGAATTGAACTGAAGTTAACAGGTGAAATATGTGTTAGTATCGATATTCATGAGAACTTTTTATAGCTTAATTTATTTTATTCTTTTAGGGAAAAATGGTGGACACAGAAAGAATTTGTGAAATTGACAAACCTCGTGCTTTTGTTGAATAGCTGTAAAAAATAAGTCAAAATGATATGAATGCACAAAATAATTACAAAAGTCATAAATACGTATTTAATGTTTGTTTGATCAACGCTCTGATATTCCAGGATTATATTCATGAAAGGAAATCGTTTACACTTTTACATTTTTATCCATTTATCTATCTATCTATTCATGCGTCCGTCCGTCCTCAGTTAACCATTCATCTATGTATCTTTTTATCTAATTTTCTGTCTATCTATCTGTGAAAATATTTATCTACCCACGTCTCTATGCATTTATCCGTCTATTTTTCTATCAATCTATCTATATGTTCATTTATCCATCTGTCTAAATATCTACCTATCTGCCTATACAACTATCTGTCTACTTATCTACATCTATCGATCGATCTATCTATCTACCTGTCTATTTACCGATATACACATCTCTCTCTCTCTCTCTCTCTGTCTCTCTCTCTGTCTGTCTGTCTGTCTGTCTGTCTCTCTCTCTCTCTCTCTCTCTCTCTCTCTCTCTCTCTCTCTCTCTCTCTCTCTCTCTCTCTCTCTAACAATCTATTTATCTACCGACCTATATATCTATCTAGCTATCTATCTGTCTATCAAACTACGGATCAATTTATCTATAAATCTGTTTATCTGTCTCTCTATCATCCTCTCTACATAACTATCTCTATCGCTCTAACTCTCTATATTCTTATGCATCTGTTTTATTTACAAACACAAACCCACATTCGTTCGTTCAATTACCAATCGGTATAGGAAATTAAGTTATTCTAGCTTCACCATCCCTTTACAACCATACAAGTCTTTACTATAATGAATAAAATCACGAGGGACGATTACACAAACACAACACACACACACACACACAACACACACACACACACACACACACACAACACACACACACACACACACACACACACACACACACCACACAACACACACAACACACACACACACAACCACAAAACACACACACATACACTCACACATACACTCACACCACACACACACACACACACAAACACACACAC
Source organism: Penaeus vannamei (assembly GCF_003789085.1). Taxonomy (NCBI): domain Eukaryota; kingdom Metazoa; phylum Arthropoda; class Malacostraca; order Decapoda; family Penaeidae; genus Penaeus; species Penaeus vannamei. Next base: position 215,556 of record NW_020868841.1, read on the forward strand.
ACTGACACACACACATGTATATGCATATTCTTTAATACAAATGATTACTTTAAAAGATTAGAATATATATTTGCTATCCATCGATTCACATGCCTCCAGTAAGACTAACTGCATACTAAGAAATCGTAACTCAAATCTAAATAGAGACGAATGACTAATTCTATGTACTCTTTGGCTTTGATGTGAAAAATGGTTACAGAAATATTTTCATATCTATATGTTGCAATTTGCACGCACACACACACACACCACACACACACACACACACACACACACACACACACACACACACACACACCACACAACACACACAATATATACATATATATATATATATATATATATATATATATATATATATATATATATATATATATATATGCATATATTTCTAGATTTACAGACACATATGTGTGTGTGTCTGTGTGTGTTTGTGTTCTGTGTAATAATGATTGTGTTGTATATGTGTAATTGTTGCGCAGATATACGCAAAGATGAATAAATAATACATGTTTTTATTAATTCATAACATTAATAAACAACATCTATTGACTAAATCGTATCTTTACAAAAAACACCAATCGAACTGCCTGTGGAAACTACAAAGTAAAAAAAAAAAAAAAAAAAAAAAAAAAAAAAAAGCAAAGGATGGTATATCTGTCCATACGGGTTTGCTTTTCCGGAATAGCATTGTTCTGTTCCAAAGGTCACACTCACAGCGGCGCGAGGGGCGGGCGCTATCAGCCTCTGGTGGAATTTGATATCGCTGACAATACACGGGACGATCTCTCACCAAAGAGTTGTGTGCTTGAGTTAATTGAGCTTGCCTTGCATCTAGGGGTGTATATATATATATATATATATATATATATATATATATATATATATATATATATTATATATATATATATGTTGTGTGGTGTGTGTGTGTGTGTGTGTGTGTGTGTGTGTGTGTGTGTGTGTGTGTGTGTGTGTGTGTGTACATATACATAAGTATAATATAGTATAGATAGATATAGATAGATAGATATGTATGTATGCACACACAGACACACACGCATATATAATATATTATATATATATATATTATATATATTATTATATATATATATATATATATAGAGAGAGAGAGAGAAGAGAGAGAGAGAGCGAGAGAGAGAGAGAGTGAGAGAGAGAGAGAGAGAAGAGAGAGAGAGAGAGAGAGAGAGAGAGAGAGAGAGAGAGAGAGAGAGAGAGAGAGAGAGAGAGAGAGAGAGAAAGACAAACACAAACACACTTCTAGTCAGTACATACGTGTAAGCAGGCCATTCATACAACATATTCAACAGTAATTAAACTGGAAAACTGAAAGAACTCGAGTACTCTGATTCGCCAAGTCACTTTTCTTTATTCTCATCTAATGACTTCTCTTTTCAATCTAAACCTACATTTTTTTTTTTTTCGAAAACATATATACAATATTTGTATACCGTTTTATTGAACATATTTTTTTTTTCTCAAAAGCCAGTTGGCGAATCGAAGGACTCAAGAGACCTGGTTAAGTTGCCAGTTCCTCCTTTTCCTGAAATTGGACGAAGCACAGTAACTTTCTTCATTAAAGCCCGTAATCCTAAACCCTTCCCCATGCCCTTTGTCCTCTGTCTTACAATTCTATGCATTTAATGCTTAACTCGCTTCCTTTCACTGAAACGTTCATGCAATTTTCGCCTTTCTGTCCTCTGTTCAGTTTTGTGTTACGCCTGCTCGCTTCGTTTGTCACTTTCATACATTCTCTCTTTTATCACTTTCTCTTTGTACGTTCTTTATCTTTCGCGTTTCACTCGTTTTTTACGCTCTTTAGTCTTAAGTCTTTCTCCCAGACTCTCATTCTGTCTGATATATTTTCTTCTTTGCCCTCTCTATCTGTAATTCTTTCCGTCTCTTTGTCTCTCTCTCTACTCTCTACTCTCTCTATAACTTTCCCACCTTCCCCTATCTCTCTCTCTCATCTCTAGCTAGCAGCTATCTCCCTTCCCTCTGCTCTCTCTCTATCTTTCTATCTCCTCTCCTTTCCCCTCTCTCTCTCTCTCCTCATCACACACACTCACTTCTCTCTCTCTCTCTTTCTCTCTCTGTGTATACACACATTACATATATATCTC
>NW_020868841.1:232696-235196 GCF_003789085.1 Penaeus vannamei
TACATTCATATCTAAAAGAACATATATATAGATTTATAGTAATGTATACATTTCCGTATTTAGATTCCTTTATGTGTGGAATTCATGATGATCAGATTGCAATAGGAACAACGAAGGGAAGGGCAAGAAAACACACGAATATGCCGAAGGCCTTTTCGCTATTGCTTCGTCAGGGCATACACTGCAAGAGGATAAGGATAAGGATAAGTCCGATATGCGAAGCTGAGCCTCGCCCGGGCTATGGGGGAGCCCGGCCTGTGCCGACAGATGTCGACTCGATCAACGTGAGTCAGCTAGTGCTGACGCGACAGCTTAGTCCTTACCCACCGCGTGCCCAGCCACAGCAGTAACCTCGACAATTGCAACTTCTCGCGCCTGGGCGGGGCGCGAACCGCCGACCCCTCGGATGAGAAGCCGACACGTCGGTAATCAGGTGAGCGACGACCTTGGCTAGTTCGTGGCTCCCCGTAGCGGTGTTGATGTTATTAGTTGTATGATGGTAGAAGCGGCGTTCATCATTACAACTAACAACATCAACACCGCTCGGGAGCCACGAACTAGCCAAGGTCATCGCTCACCTGATTACCGACGTGACCTGACCACCCAGCATTTGTTTATATACTCCTCTATGTACCTCTTGTATGTATAATATCCAGGCTAGTACAGTGGTAACGTGTCGGCGGTTCGCGCCCCGCCCAGGCGCGAGAAGTTGCAATTGTCGCCCGGAGGTTACTGCTGTGGCTGGGCACCGCGGTGGGTAAGGACTAAGCTCTGTCGCGTCAGCACTCGCTGACACACGTTGATCGAGTCGACATTTGTCGGCACAGACCGGGCTCCCCCATAGCCCGGGCGAGGTTCAGCTTCGGATATCGGACTTATCCTTATCCATATCCTCTTGTAGTGTATGCCCTGACGAAGCAATAGCAAAAAGGCCTTCGGCATATTCGTGTGTTTTCTTGCCCTTCCCTTCGATGTTCCTGTTACAGATTCCTTTATATATAATTTCAATATAACATTTACTAAAATCTAACATGAATCCACAATCTGTACTATAGTTTTAGGCAACAGCTACCATTAAATACGAAATATTCATAACTAGTGACATATACACGTTATCGTAATATATTGGTATATATCTTTTGATAATGCTCAAAGGAGTAAGTTTTTTTTTTTTCAATAGGCACCATAATATGTCCAAATACACTCAATGGTCGTTTAGCTCATCTATAATGAGGTCAGATACATGTAATTCATTCAGATACCTTTAATTACCATGTGAAGGGATACAGCTTATCTTTATCGTGTATTTCTTTTATTTCTCTGTACACATTGCTCCATGGACAGAGGTGCATAAAGAAACCCCATTAAAAGTGGTTGGTCTGACACGCTAGATAGGATGTGGCGACTCATTATATTCATGTATGTTCGCTTTTCAGCTTGTGTGTGTGTATATATAAGTATAGTTTTTTTTTTTTTTTTTTTTTTTTTTTTTTTTTTTTTTTTTTTTTACGAAGGCTATAGAATATTTATCTCCCTGCTTGGAAGTGTAAAATATTATTAAGTATATGCAGTATATTCATCGATCTTACAACACAATATTTAAACAAAAAGACATCATTCATAGAGCTTAGTATTTCTAATAATAGAAAAAGTCTAAAAAAAATCTATATGTAAGAGGCGTATAGACAAAAGAAAGAAAGAAAAGAAGAAACAAAACATTAAAAACGAATTTTGACGACCCGAGTTATTTTGAGAAATACTGTACTTCATACCAGTAGCACCTCCTTTTACGTGACAAGTAATCATACAGCTGTCACGAACTCCTATGATTACTTTCTGTGAACAACTCCATTGCCACACGATACTGAGTTCTGGCTCTCGTAAATCTTATTACTGAACTTTTCCATATTTACCCTTAAGACAGAACCATATCTTGTAAGTTTTGTACTAATTTCCTTTCATTTGGTATCGTTAAGTTTAAGATTAAAAAAAAAATCGTGGTTGATACTGCTTGTTAGTCAGTTATTCTGCCTACTATTTCATCTCCTTTTGTATTGCCATTGTAAGAAATATTCTACTAAATATGTTTAGAATCTTTTCGCATAGCTTGCTTTTGATTCTGTATCAGAGAATAGATGAAATATATTTATTTCAGTCGTATCATTTTAACAAAAGATAATTCATAGCTACCACCTCCTACCTGGGAATGTTTCAATTTCCTACTTTTATTGTTTGTTTGTGCATTAATGTCCTCCTGTCTCTACCCTGTTTTCATGCATGTGTGTGTTATGATTATTCCAAAAGCAGTAGCCAATACGGTACTAATAATGATAAAAATCATCAGTAATGACAGGTACATTATCATTCAAGGGTAAACAATTGTCCCATCATACATTTAAAGCTAAATTATAGCCTAATGTTTTGTATACCAATCCCTTTAAACAATCATCGAGCCTTTGATATGTCACGTAAATTGAATCACGGATGAATGCATAGTAAA
>NW_020868841.1:245196-247696 GCF_003789085.1 Penaeus vannamei
TTCATTTCACAAATGACTGTTTTGTACGTCAACCTGACACATATTCCAATGCAGTACATTGCCATCGAAAAGCATTTATGGATTGAATATCTTTAAAAATGGTAAAAAAAAAAAAAAAAAAAAAAAAATCGTGCACACACAAATGCATTTTGATAGTTTAATAACTTTCCGGTTTAAGGAAGTCCTTAAATGGTAAAACTAAAGCGTCTATCTTATTCTCTTTGAACGAAACGTTAACAATTTGAACAATCCTTATTCAAGTATCCTTAAGAGCTGTTGTTGTTCAGATATAATGACACTACTATTATTTTTTTCTACACTTAAAAAAAAAAATCCTCTCCACTTTGGAAGAGGTTGTATTGATATACCATTCTTGAACTGTTCATCCCTCGTACCTCAAGCTTACGAGGAGTGAGGATTTGTTCAGGCTGGGAAAATAAACGACCCACATAACCTTAAAATACCGAACCAAAGATGTGTGGCGGAACGCGATCCCATTATACAATCGCCCTAAAAGCTCAAGAGGGTCACTGAAATTGTTTTGTACCTCGTGAATGAACTGCTATTGAAAGCGTCAACTAATCATATGCATCAACGATTTTCAGTGTCATTAAATTTTCTTTTTATCAGAGTCTGGTGAAGCTTCCCCGGTGCTGCTGCGTCTAATTGCAGATAAGTTAGGAAAATGTACTCTGAATTGCCAAATTAGTTTCAACTAATGTATTTCTTGAAATTCCTGCTAACTTTGGACTGTCAAGTAAGTGGCAAAGGCACTGTTGAAAGTGTTCATTAAGATGCTTATCGGACTGACCAAAGATATGAGCTACGTAATAATATCTTAAGAATATATCGTGTCCACTTTAGTAGAGGTTATATAAGTAGAACAAAATTGATCTTGTTCGCTCATACTCCGCCCACTCTCAGGAAAAGAAAAAACTGGCAACTCACCGTACACTCTGCAGGACGATTTACCGCCTCCTTTGAGTGAGAGAGAGAAACAAAAAATTATTTAAAAATATAAATAAATAAAATAAAATGGTGTAAAGCTGTAAAAGTATTGCAAATAAGTTTTGAAAATACCATGCATATCTAAACAAATATTAAGTGCAACTGATTAGAATAACAAAGGTGAGTTGCCAGTGAGATTGTATACGCTGTACAGTAAGTGTGAATGATGTGATCTCGCTCCCAGGGTACAAAGTTAGGTAGTTTTCATACAATCATTTATGAATATATGCAAATCATATACAATTTTATATTCCGCAAAAGCCCTTTTCGGCCAACCCAACCATACAGGTGCCAAACATAGAGTATATAGCCGTGAAACCTGCATATTTAAAACTGCATGAAGAGAGAGAGAGAGAATAAGGACAGAGAGAGTAAATAAATAAGAATTTAGTGAAGGACTTTTGGTGTACCTCAGCACCTCTTATGAATCAGATGTAAAATATAATAGACAATGGTCACACATTTCATAATTGAACCTCAGCACCTCTTATGAATCAGATGTAAAATATAATAGACAATGGTCACACATTTTATTTCTGGACAAAAACTTTCCTAGTGGTCTCAGATTCTGCTCGACATCGGATCTCCAACAAAATCTGACTTACTGGGCCATACGCTACCCAATTAAAGGTTCCATCACGATCCACCAGCAACACGTTGTATGATCCTGGATGACAAACCAAGAAACCAACTGATTAACCTATTCTTCCCATTTGGCGGAGGCAAGAATACGAATATTCTTATAATTCAGTGCTTCAAATACCCATTACTTTTAGTGTTAATCTTCTTCTTCTTTTCTTCTTATTATTATTATTATCATTATTTACATTATTATTATTATTATTATTATTATTATTTACATTTCACAAACGATACTTCTAGCTGGACATTATAAATCAAGCCCCTAAAAAATCAACTGGACAAGGCGCTACTGAATTCCAGCGTCGCTATTACGCAAGGATATTTTCTCGCACAATAGTCAATCACAGGATGCGGGGAAGGACGCCGGAGGCCGCTGACAGGAGGAGGAATTCAATTACTAGTGAGGAGTCTCGGCTCTCCTGAGGGCGGCGCGAGCGAGGTCAGTGATACTGGGTCGTTATGGAGTTGTGTCCCGCCTTGTGGAGGGGGAGGCCCTGCGCGCTATTGGAACCCGGTAGCGCGCTCTCTCTCGCTCTCTCTCTCAGCTTCTCTCTCTCTCTCTTTCGCTCTCTCTGGAACGCTACTCTCTCTCTCTCTCTCTCTCTCTCTCTCTCTCTCTCTCTCTCTCTCTCTCTCTCTCTCTCTCTCTCTCTCTCTCTCTTCTCTCTTTCTCTCTCTCTCTCTCTTTCCTCTCTCTTTCTCTCTCTCTCTCTCTCTTCTCTCTCTCTCCTCGCTCTTCTCTCTCTTTCCTCTCTCTCTCTCACTCTCTCTCTCTTTCGCTCTCTCTCGCTCTCTCTCTCTCTTTCTCTTTCTCTCTCTCTCTCTCTCTCCTTTCTCTCTCTCTCTCTCT
>NW_020868841.1:250196-257696 GCF_003789085.1 Penaeus vannamei
ACACGATGACGTGATCTGGTGGTACGAGGGAAGCGGGCCCAAGCAAGGGCGCGGCCACATGAGGTGATGATCAGCCAGTCAGCGGGCGGGAAGTGTGAGCGAATAAGTGAAAGAGACCCACACTGCGAGGGCAGCCTCGTGGAGGGAGCGGAGTGAGTGAGTGAGGCTTGGGTCAAGGTCGGCTGACATCTTATAGGCCTGGCAGACGCCAGAGGCAAGCGTAGGTTATATTTAGAACCAAGCGTTCATAGGCATGGCTTTGGTTCGACGAGGCGACCAATGCAGACCACACGGTATGAACCCACGTGGTCTATGAGATTGCAGGACTATTCAGTATGCTATATCCCTCGACCACTTACGCCTCGTGCTTGAGGCGTTATCTGAATTGCCTCAAAGGTAACCCATCTTCGGACCCGATCTGCTGGTCATCTTGTCGAGTTCTTGTTCATGGTCGTCCTCGTTTACCTCCTCCTTGTTGGCCTCTTCATCTTGGTCTTTGGTGGATTCATCCGTCCTCAAGGTCCACACGTCCTGAAAGGTCTCGCCTAGGTCCTCTTCGATATCGGGTCGTCTCGACTTCCTTGCAGTCCTCATCCAGGGTTACTCGGCGGCGTCCTCGTCCCCATGTCCTCACAGATTCGTTTAGGTCTTTCTTAGCTGCGGCTCGTACAGATATGCTCGTAACCTGTGTCTGGTGTCTACAGGCCTTCTGAGCAGTGGCGTCCTTTCCGGCATCTGAGGGTGGCTTATTCCTGTGCTGTGGAGCTCCTGGAGTTTGACCGGTCTATGGACATTCAGGCAGGCCATTTTCCATAGCATCCTGTGGCCTGCTTTGACGAGTTCCTGGTTCTTCACTGGATCTACGGTCGGTCTGGCAGGCAGCGCCCTTCCACTTTCCACGGTCCATGTAATGTATTAAGAACAAGATCATACGCGTAAGGGCCAAGATAGTAAGAGAAAAATAAAGGCAACAGAGAGGGAAGGATGTTATTCAAGTGCTACTAGCCAATGTTTTTATGCTAATTTGTAGTTTTTAAAGTTCATAAATTTTTGCCTTTTTCTCACTTTTGTATTTTTCAAGAAGAAAATAAGTGAGGGAAATGGGAGTAACGGTCCTCACGGACCTTCTTAAGCTACAAATCATCTCAGATACAAAGGAGAGTAGATAAGGGAAATGACAATGGCAATCCGCGAAGATTTACTTGAATCAATTGTGATTTCATAGAAATAAAAAATATGGAAGTGAGTATTGTGCATCATTTTCACTAATCACGACTGGCAACGCCACAAGGCAAAAGATTCTGTAACTACGACATAACATCCTATAAATGATTATTAATATTTATAGTGTCTATCGTCTGCGTGGATGAGTGAGTATATGTAAATATGAGTGTGAATAGTGTGAAGAGAAAGGGAGCTCACATGAAGAATGAATCACAAACACGAATATTAACGTACACTTTAACAACAGATGTTATGACCATGCTATGTTATTTCTTCAGAAAAGGGACCCAGTGATCCAATGCCAATCTATTTTTAGTGATTTTATTTCTTGCTGTTATGTTTTGTCTTATTGTTTTATCATGTTCATTTTACTGTTGCAATAAACCGTTTTTATATATATGATCTCGAGTTTTCACTTGCAAATTAAGCCTGTGAAAGGAAAGACGATAAGTGGGAGAATAAGTAATAGAAGGCATAAATGTAATGTCCTGGTTCCCTTGTGCCTGATATTTAATTATTTTACCAATTTCTCCCCTCACACGCCTCTCCTCGGCGAAGTTCACATGTACCAGAATTTATATTCTTGCCACAACCATATACACTATACACATACACCACACACTTTCACACAATCTATCACTCATCTCCTTACATCGTCTTCTACACTATCCCCCTTCCCACAAACAACACGTTCTCATACGTGAATTAAATGGTGGCAGTGACAATACTTTTACACTCTGGGCGAGATATAATTGTATCTGCAGTTCACTACATCATCCCTCTTTGGAAGGGGAGGGGGAATGATGTGACTGCAGCAATCACCGAGGCATCACACTGCTCAGTATACCAGGCAAGGTTCTCGCCCACATCCTTATGATACGCATCAGAGAGCACCTACTGAGGCCGAGTTAATCTGGATTCACTCCTGGTAAATCCACAATAGACGCATTTCGATTCATTGTAAAGCGCCGTCGTGAGTTCGAGCGTGGGCTGCTTGCAGACTACATCGACCTCAAGAAGGCATTCGATACGGTGCATCGGGAATCACTCTGGGAGATCCTGAGACTGAGAGGAATTCCAACAAGGTTTATTGGACTAATAGCAAGCCTGTATACTGGTACTGAAAGTGCTGTAAAGTGTGTTAGGGGCCTGTTATTACAGAGTTACTATTCAGTCATTGAAGAGCAACTCTGGGCAAGTTACATCCTTGACTTTGCTGATGTGAGTTTTGGAAACCTTAGTAGTGACTCTGGATGCCTCCTATAATGAAATGAAGCCCTTGGGTCTAGAAGACTTTGGGGACTTGCCAGGAGAACCTGTTTGGTTGGTACATGTGGCGAGTACATTGAAGTCACAGAGAGCTTTACATACCTTGGTAGTGTAGTTCAAAACTCTGGGCTGTTAGACCAGAAAGTCAGTAGACGGATTGGCCTGGCAGCAAGGGTCATGAACTCTCTCGACAAGACTATTTAAAGGTGCCGGTACCTGTGCAGAAGGACCAAGCTACGTGTTTTCAAGGCCCTGATAGTGCTAGTTTTGGAATACAGTAGTGAAACCTGGGCATTATCCTGTGCCTTTGAGTCTTGTGTGATGCCTTCTGTAATAGGTCCTTGCGGATCATGGGTACTGTTGGAGGGATCACGTGTCCAACCAACGGTTGCACCCTAAGACTGGCACAGGACCTGTTAACTGTACAATGGGTAATGGCTAACTCAGGCTATATGGCCACCTGGCTCGCTTACCCCAGGATGATCCTGCCCACCTGGTTGTTTCTGTATGAGACAGCCCTGGGTGGAAGTCTGTGGGACGACCTAGGAAGTCGCGGCTTGGGCAGATCGATCAAACCTGTCGTGAGGAGTTTGAAATAGGCCGAGTCCCTGCCTGGTGGCTTGCCATGAGTGACCCTCACAGGTGGAAGCAAAGGGTGTATACAGCTATGCGCCCCATCCGTTAATACACACACAGACACACACACACACACACACACACACACACACACACACACACACACACACACACATATATATATATATATATATATATATATATATATATATATATATATCTTGATGTAGTTATTTACGGCGAATAGCATATTCAACACTGAAAACTGAGCTTCAAATGCAGCCAGTTGTAAAAACGCGACAATTATGTCGTGAAGAGAGAGAAAAAAATAGAAAGAGAAAAAATATGTAAATGAGTATTGTGCATCAGGCAAAGTTACATTGTGTTGTAAATTCAATATGTCAGAATGAAGTCCAAAGGAGATATACAATGTACATATAAAAACTCATACATATATATAATATATATATATATATATATATATATATATATATATATATATATATATATATATATATATATATATATATATACATATATGTGTCTGTATACATATATTTACATACATACATACATACACATGCACGTCTGCATGTGTGTGTTTCAATATGTATAAGTATACTGATATGCATTGCATAATTTAAAATACTGTTTATTTTTTCATGTGAATCGGGGTCACATATGACAGAGAATGAATGAATAAATAGAGAAGCTCAACAAAGCTTTTGATGTTTTCACTTTTATCACATAATTGTCGTGTTTTTTCATCTGGCTCCATTTGAAACTCTCTTCTCGGTGATGAATATGCTATTCGCCGTAATAATGTGGAATCCGATGCAATGTTGCTTTCATTCAACCCTGCTTTGTGCCACTATCAATCCTCATTGTAAATAGAATTTCATACAATGTTTAACTGACTGAACGAAATAGAAATTCTATGTCTAATTAACTGGCCGGCAGATTCCAATGACTGAGGAATGGGTGAAATGATGCACACGGTAGTCAAGCAGTGATGAAAATGAAAACACTTTTGATGTATAATGCTTTACATAGTGATTTCTAAATGCAATGCTTAGAGTAAATATCCTATTATTAATCCTATTATCAGTACTAATGTTAATAAAAAAATTATACTGATTGTCTTTATTGTTAACAATCATAAAATTATTAAAATGAATTAGTGTATTTTGTCACAATGATAAAAAATATGGGTACAAATGCTTGATATTGATAATAGTAACAGTTAATAATAGTAATAAGACAATGGTAATGATAATGATGAGACTGATGGTGATTATGAAAATGATGACGACGATGGTGATTATGAAAATGATGACGACGATGATGATAATCACCATCATGATGATAATGATTATGGCAAGTGAAAATAGGAATATCAGAATTACATTTAATAATAAAACAGAAATAACATCACCGCATTAATACATGTGTGTGTGTGTGTGTTGTGTGTGTGGTGTGTGTGTGTGTGTGTTATATATATAAAAAAAATCCCCTGGCCCACTTCCTTTTATCCTAGGAGGATGGAATTTCACATAAAAAAGGCGTTAAAATGGAACCAATGGATTATCGAGCAGTGATCAGATATTTATACATGGCTGGTCGCACGCCACAGGATACCTTCGATGAAATAAAAGCAACTTGTGATGTTTAACTACGTCATCTATCATATGCTATTGTTAAACATTGGCATCGCCAGTTCAGGTGTGATCGGACACCTATGCAAACAGCTCCAGTTCCAGGGTGACCACAGTCTGCCATGGATGGACTTCATACATCAAGTGGAGACTACTATTTTGGGAGATCGCCGTATGATAGTCCGTCCAGTTGCGTAAAATATCTGTGTGCAAAATCATTCATGACCATCTGGATATGGAGTTACAGGATACTCAAACTTTTCCAGGTGCAGGGATGAGTACACTGTTCCAAGGTTCTTTTAGTTATGTTCAAAATAATCCAGGAACTTTTTTTAACAGACTAATAAAGCTGGATGTCAAAACAATGGATGTACTTTGGCTCACCTACCCCTCAAAAAGGCACCTATGACCCCCTCAGCACGCAGGGTCATGCTCAGTCTTTTGGGCCCAGTTTGGAGTAGTGATGATGGATTTCCTGGCAAAAGGTACTTCAATTACAGAAGCTAACTATGCTTTACTGCTACAGAATTTGCGGGAAGCTATCAAAACCAAGAGACGCGGAATGTTGATCAAGGGCGTCCACCTCATACGAGACAACATCCCTGTTTACAATTCTCACTTTGCCCAGACAGAAGCACGGTCCTGTGGCCACGACCTGCTTCCTCATCTTCCTATTTCTCTTGACCTTGCAGCATCTGACGTTAACCTCTTTCCGTCCATGAAGTCATTTTTGAAGGGCAAACGTCTCCATGATCACGAGACACTGATCTTTGAAGGTATTTCGAGGCCACAAACTGAGGAGTGTGTGTGTGTGTGTGTGTGTGTGTGTGTGTGTGTGTGTGTGTGTGTGTGTGTGTGTGTGTGTGTGTGTGTGTGTGTGTGTGTGTGTGTGTGTGTGTGTGTGTGTGTGTGTGTGTGTGTGTGTGTGTGTGCGAGAGAGAGAGTGAGAGAGAGAGAGAGAGAGAGAGAGAGAGAGTTGAGATATTGCTAAACGTGTAGAATGATGAATCCAATTTTCATATAAACACAACCAGATGCGTGTCTGTAAACGGACAACAAATAATATTCCTTTGGTTTTTCACATAACCAAATGACAGAGCATGATAATAAAAAATAAACTACCAGACCTCAGTACACAAAGGCATCTCATTAAAAAATAAACTTTCTCTACTGCGAGTTCCTGATTAAATCGATACACAATTTCGTAATGGATCAGGCGAGGTCACAAAACCCTCATCTGTAGGCTACGTCTGACTTTCCCCCCTTTACCTTATTCCCTAGAGTACTAATATTAATTTATTTACTCGAAAAATTGTGCCGCATCAAAATCTAATGCCATTGACGGCTTATTCAAAATATGGTGTTATGTTCAGGCTTGGTGCTGAAGCCCCCAAGTAAGGAAAGGTCTTACAGCGCCATGACAGAATATTGTGGCGAAAAGGGTAAAAATGAGTTGACAATTAGGACAAAATACGTTAGATGTCAAAGGTTGTAGAGCGCTGTAAGGTAGTATGGAAGTAAAAAGGGTTAAGAGGGAAGAGCAAATGGAGGACGAAGTGACACAGGAGTGACACAGCCAGCCTTTTTCATCTTTTCAACACAGCTCTCACACCTTAGAGTGTGGACAGAGGAAGGGGATAAAGAAAAGAAGGAAAATGAAAGGGGTAGTTGAAAAGACCATGTGAGGCCTAGGTCCAAGGTGATCCCCTGCGTCTCCATCCCCTGAATCTGTTTATATACAGCAGGGTGGTCCAATTTCGACATCGTGGACCGCATTACCATTCAGCATTTAAATGAAGGGCTTAGAGTAAGATACACTTTATTCTTTATCCATCTATTGATTTAATTATTGCTGTCTTTTCAGGAGGGGCTGTCTTCACAGTGCATTTCACACATTGTTTCTCTGTCTCTCTACCTTTTGAAATGCCGGACCCTACACTTACTGACGCTGAAGTACTTAATAGATAGTGTTTTATAATGTATCTGGTCTTCAGTCAAATAAAAGTTCAAGGCTATACAATGTGTCAGTGATTTCTCATCTGTCGACGATGAAAAATGTTCCATATAAAGGACTTGACTCGGTGGCAGTTTCTTCAATATTCGATGGGTGCCAGTCATGGAGCTCAATCTCCAAAACTTTAGCTTAAGAGAGGAAAGAGTTATTTAGATTTGAAGGTCATTTGGTACGATTGTAATTCATATTTTTGGTTATTGCGAGCCTATGGTACACAGGGTGAGCAATCGTATATCAATATGTAAATAAGCAAATAAAGGTTAGGCTTTCTGGAATTTTGTTTTAAAAATGTCGGTACTTCTATACTGAACCTTTGAAATTCTAGGATATTTGGCCATGCTGTCTATACTCTTTTTCTTCTTATTTTTTATTAAAGAATTATGTGATTCAAGTGAGGGTCAGTTATGCTATTGTCATGGGCGAATTAATGTAGGTATATAAGCTGTAAAGTCATTGGATTTCTTGCCGACAGAGAGACCAGAAAGTTGGAGAGGTTCCTAGAAAGGGAAAGAAATAATCTCACACAATTTTGAATGAAAGAAAGAAAGAAAAAGAAACAGCATACACACACAGATATACATATACTGCTGCGATGGTCTCGAGTTAAAGCACCAGCCTTCTGACCCTCTTGGTCCCTGGTCTCGAGTCCAATTCCTGCCGCGGCAGACTCATGGCTCGAGACCGATCTCAGCGAGGAAACGACACACCGCCTTCAGATGTCAGATGCAATTGTCTGTGGGGAAGTCAGCGCCGTGGCAAAAG
>NW_020868841.1:275196-280196 GCF_003789085.1 Penaeus vannamei
CAACTCTGGGAAGTTGTGTCCACATGAATATAATGGAATATAACGCATGTGTATAGGGAATATGTCAATGAGAAATTGTTATATCAGGGAGGGAAGTAAATGGTTAATGCAGTACATAGAATTAGCAAAGTCGAGGGAACAATAATGGACTTTGCGGGCGACGAGTTAGGAATCTGTCGTGAGTATTTCGCTTAATCTGTCGTCAACTCACACACACCCAAACACACGTATACGTATATGTATATATATATATATATATATATATATATAATATATATATTATATATATATATAATATATATATATATATAAATCATATAATAATATATTATGCTAGATGTATATATATATATATACAGAAATAATATACATAATACATATATTATATTTATACATAATTCACTAATATAGTAATCAGTTATTGCTATATAGTATATATATATAAATATATATACTATATATATATATTATTACACTATCTAATATATATAATATTATATACATATAGCATTATATGTATATATATATTTATCTATGATATCTATACTATATAGTTTACTACCTATATATATCTATATATTATATATACTATATATGTATATATATCATATATCTATTATATTATATATAATTATTATATATATCTATATATATATATAATATATATATATATATTTCACATCTTATCTTCTATTCTCTCTCTCTCTCCTCTCTCTTTCCGTGTCCTCTCTCTTCTTCTTTTTCTCTATCTCTCTCTTCGTTCTCTGGCCATCTCTTCTTCTCTCTCTCTTGTCTCTTCTTTCTTTTTTTCCTTCTCCTTTCATCTCTCTTTCTCTCCTTTCTTATCTCGTTCTCTTTCTCCGTCTCTTCCCTTTTTGTCTCTTCTCGCTCTCTCGTTCTCTTCTCTCTCTCTCTCTTTCTCTCGATCTGATTCTCCTCTCTCAGGGTCTCTTCTCGCTTCTTCTCCTCTTCTCTCTCCTCTTTCTCTTCTTCCTTCTCTCCTTTTCTTCTTCTTTCTCTCTCTCTTCTCTCTCTCTCTCCTTCTGTCTCTCTCTCTTTCTCTCTCCTCCTCTCTGCATCTTCTCCTCTCTGCTTCTCGTCTCTCTCTCGCTCTCGTGCTCCCTCTTTCACAGTTTCTCCCTTCTTCCTCCTCTCTCCGCGTCTCTCTATCCGTACTCTTCTTTTCTCTGTGCTTCTCTTCTCTCCTCCTCTCTCATCTTTATTCTTCTCTGTCTCATCATATTCTTTACTCCTTATCTCTCAAATCTGCTTTATCATTTATCTATACAACCTCTCTCTGTTTACTTCGATAATATTCAACTCTCTCATTATATTTCTCTGCCTCATACCTCTCTACTTCCCTCTTTCCTACCCTCTTTACTTCATTTCGTATTATTGCCTTTTACCCCTCTTATATCTTTTTCCGTCTCTTTCTTTGTGTGGAAACTCTGTATATATTATATATATATTTATATGAATTATATTCCCCCCTATCTTTATTTATCTTATATTTTTCTACTTCTGTGTGAGTATATATATCCACATATATATTTAGTGCGTATATATGAAATATTATATATCTCTACTTCAGGATATTCTTTACCCTTATATATATATCATATAATAATACTATAATTATATATATTTATATATATTATTATCGAGTATAATAACACTTATATATATGCGTTAGTATATATATTATATCTATATAGTATTATATAATTATATTTCTTTCGGCGAGTCAGTATATATTTTTTAGCTAATCTATTTTGTCTTCTTTTATATAATATCAACTGTTCCTTTTTAAATATAGTATAATATAATATATGGTTATATGTATATATTTCATATATTATTCTTATGATGATGTATTATAATATATATATAGTATATATAGGTAATCTATATATATATATATATAATTATAACCATGGAGTATAGTAAATATATATCTGGATTACCACGACACACTACACACACACCAACACGGACACACACACACGATATATATTATTATAGTATAATATAAATATTATATGTATTATATATATATTATATATACTATATATATATAATTTCTATATTTAATTTACAGTTAGTATGATAATATATATGGTGTATATTATATATCTATATTAAGATATATATTATATAATTATTATATAATTATGTATATAATAGAGCCCAACGTATATTTAATATATACTATAATGTATAATTATAGTAATAAAGTATATAATAATGCAGTAAATTTATAAATAATTAGAGAAGATAAAGATGATAGATAGATAGATTGGCTAGATATATGTATATATATTACATGTGATGTGGCATATATATATATATGATATAACATAAATATTATATATTACTATCTATAACATAGGTATATATATTGGTGTGTGTCGTTGTGTGGTGTGTCGTGTCCGTCTTGGTGGCATTGTGGCTGGATGTGTGATGTCGTGTGTGTGTGTGCTGGTCTGGTGTGTGCTTATATGTACTATAAAGACTTTAAGGAAACAAATTTCCGATTCGTTGCGAAACTTATATGCAATGTCGGCAACCTCGCTGCTCAGAATGCAAGCCTTAACGCCGCCATTTCCTACTTCAGCCAAGCGATAAAAACTTGCCAAAACGGATGTTCATGGAGCCAAACGTTGGTCATTGTTACACAACCGGTATGTTAGCGACGAGATAGAAAATTGGTTATGTGCACTCCCCCGTTTCATGACGTGCGTACCTACTTTGCCTTAAACATATACGTCATCAGCAACAGCATACACACCACAAACACACACAGACGCATACACACAGCACTACATGAATACACAAACGACACACACAGACCACGCACTACGATACATGCAAGACACACACACAGCACAACACACAACAAACAAACATACACCAACGCACACGACACACACACATCAACAACATCACAGCACCATCTCAAAGCACAACCAACACCAAACCGCACACACACACGGCACACGACCAAACACCGCCATCTATTAACCATCAGCACAACACTACTTCACTATAGCACAGTAACACTCACGACGAGTACAAGCAAACAAGCAGCACACACATTACACTACATCAGAACAACCGACGGCACTACACATATAACACCACCACACAGACACTACAACACACAATACACCAGCAAAACACAAACCACGTACAGAACTGAAGTACATATCCTAAGTAATACGATATTAATTCACGTAAAACAAAAAGAAAAAGAAAAAACGAAAAGAAGAAATGAAGTAAAAAAAAATAATTTCAGAATGCAAGGACGCTTACAAAAGCAGCGCTTATCTACTTTTACCCTCTCATTTCGCAAATGCATAGAATTTCGCAGCTGATTGATAGTTTGTTCCACGTCCCTGCTTGCTGTTGCGAAGGGTGCAATGGGAGAGTGCGAAAAAACATCATTATGGATTAGTATGAGCTTGGATGGGGTCAAATTCATTCACTTTTTATCATTTTTTATCTGGCTTTTTATTATCATTAATAATATTAGTATTACTAATATTATTATCATTATTATTATATTTATTATCGTTATTATATTCATTTATCATTAATTATCATTATCATTTTATTATTAATTATTAATATCATTATAGTTATTATTGTTACTATTATCATTTCATTATCCATTATAGCTATCATTATTATCATACTCAGTAATAATCATTATCCTTATCATTATAAAGTTAATTACTATCATTATTGTTATCAGTCGTGTTTATATGCATATTCTTTATTATCATTAAGATTTATTTCTATTATCATTATCATTATAATCATTATAACAAATGTATCATTACTGTTACTATTGTCATCATTTCGTTGATTAGACTAGCCCTTCATAATACTTATGTTACAATGTTAATATAATTCCAAATATCATTCGAATAGTAAAAGTTACTAATAAAAGATTTATGATAATATATTTTTTTAATTGAATATCATCATCGTCTTTATTACTATCACATCTTAAGAAACATTATCGAGAATTTTGCATGTATTACCTTTTGCGGTGAACCTGTTTTCCATAAATATTTTTTAATTGTGTAATTACACACCCCTTGCAATGGTGATGCAAGGTAGGTGGGTCCACTTAGCTTGTTAACTACTACTGAAGTTCCTGAAATAAATACCAAGAATTTATTCCACGCTCGCCTCTTTCCTTTATCATACACACACACACACCACACACACACACACACACACACACACACACAACACACACACACAACAACAGCACACGCACACACACACGATTGGCGGGCATACAAGCTTCCAATGCGACTTAACTCAAATGAAAAACAAACTTGCTCTTCCTCCTTTATACATCACGTAACAGGGTTTCAATTCAGTAAAAAAAAAAGCTTTTTCCTAACGGGACTTTGGTCCCATAATTTCATTTGACATCAAGCTTTTTTTTTCGTTGAATATAGTAGTATGCTGACAATATTAATTTCAAGCATTTTTGGTTAACCGAAGCGCTCAAACGAAGGGTCGCATTTCACAGACAGCTGGTTCCAGTCTTCACGTAAAATGAGAACACACACCTGGGCTTTTTAGGCTAAAATTCTAGCTGTTTTCTGTGGATAGTAGTCTATAACATACATATAACATACATGCATAAATACATAAATTATATATAATATATTTATATATATAATATATATAATATATATATATATATATATATATATATTATATATATAATATTATATATACATATTATGTAAACTGTGCACATATTATCTATATATATCTATTATATATATAATTATATTATATATATATATAATCTATATATAATATATATATATATATGTATATAATATAGTTATATATAATATATTATATATATATATATATATATATATATATATATGTAGATAACATAATGTATACATGTATACAAAATATCTATTCTATTTATACAGGTATATCTATCTATATAATTATATAGA
>NW_020868841.1:282696-284296 GCF_003789085.1 Penaeus vannamei
TATATTTTCCAAAACTATTAAAAAAAGAGAGAGTTTTCCTTTTGCTTTCCAACTGGTGTTCCCGCATGCTGAGGTAACGTTGAAGTCTGTGTTTCACGTGTGTTCCTAAGCGATTTACATGCTTTGTATACGTATTAAAAATACATCTTCTATACTCCTGAAATGCACAGCAAACCTGTTTCCGTCATCCTGGAAGAATCGCATCCATATTCCTGTGTAAAAAAAAAGGCACATGCGATGTACAGAATAAAATCTATTCCGCTTTGTTTTCTCTCTCTCTGTCTCTCTCTTCTTTCCTTCTTTCCTCTCTCCTCTCTCTCTCTTCTCTCTCTCTCTCTCTGTCTATCTCTCTCTCTCTCTCTCTCTTTCTTCTCTCTCTCTCTCTCTCTTCTCTCTCTCTCTCCTCTCTCTCTCTCCCTCTCTCTCTCTCTCTCTCCATCTATCTATCTCTATGCTATCTATCTCTCTAATCTATTTATCTACTCCTCTCTCTATCTCGTCTCTCTCCTCTCTCTCTCTCTCTCATCTCTCTCTCTCTCTCTTCTCTCTCTCTATCTTATCCTATCTATCTATCTCTCTCTCTATCTCTAATCTCTCTCCATCTTCATCTTCTCGTTGATTACCTTCTTCGAATCAGCCATATTGTTGCTTTGTAAAATCTATATTTGCAATGGGTTTTTATCGCGATTGAGGGAACAACGCTTAAAGTTATGTTTTTACGATTGCACACAGGACAGACGGACACACACACACACACACACAACACACACACCACACACACACACACACACAACACACACAACACACACACACACACACACACACACAACACACACACACACACGCACCACACACGCACACAGCAACACAACACACACACACACACACACACACACACACACACAATAGTATATATATATATATATATATATATATATATATATAATATTAAGTTATATATATATATTATACATTACATACATACATACATATACATGCTCTTTTTATTTCTCAGTTTTCTCACGTCTCAAATCCATTAAGCAAGCTTACCACAAAATAACGCAAAAAAAAAAACATCAAAAAGGTATATTTCAAAACTATTAAAAGAGAGAGAGTTTTTCGCTTTTGCTTTCCAAACTGATGTTCCCCATGTTGAGGTACGTTGAGTCTGTGGTATTCACGTGTGTTCCTAAGGCGATTTACATGCTTTGTCTACGTATATAAAAATACATCTTCTATACCCCTGAAATGCACAGCAACCTGTTCCGTCAAGCCTAGAAGACTCGCATCCATATTCTCTGTGTTAAAAAAAGACATCATGCGATGTACAGAATAAATCTATTCCGCTTTCGTCTTTCGTTTCTTTCTCTCTGTTCCCCGTCTTCTCCTTCTTTCCTTTCCTTTCTTTCTCACTCTCTGTCCTCTTTCTTCTTTCTTTTCTCTCGTCTCCTCTCCTCTCTCCTCCTGCCCAGCTCTCTGTCTCTATCTCACTGTCTCTCTCTTTACAGTCTCTTCATCTCTCTCTCTCCTCTCTCTCGGTCACTCTCGTGCTCTCTGCTGCTCTCTCTTTTGCTAGTCTTTGCTCTCCCGTCTCCCTTTC
>NW_020868842.1:0-7500 GCF_003789085.1 Penaeus vannamei
GAGTATGAGAGAGATATGAGAGGATATGGATGGAACAGACATGTACTTTAATGAAGACAGATTACGAAAAGAGTGGAATTCATGTGGAGCATGGGAGAGCAGGAAGATGAAAGGAGAGAGAAGAAGGGAAAGGTAAGAGAGAAGAGAGATATAAGCCTGTTGCTGTTATGAGAGACGGAGACGTCGAGAGGAGGAGAGACAATCATGAGAGATTGAGTTTATGAAAAGGAATAATGGTTACACGAAAATGAATTCTGCTGATGCTTAGAGGTGTTGATGGAGAAGAAGGAGATATAGGAATAGCAAATGATGAGATAAAGTGAAGTTTCAGTGAACGTTGAAATAGAAAAGTTATTAAGCAGGAAGAGAGGAAAGCTAAGATAGCATGACTCGAGAGAGAGAAGGAGGGGAATTATAAGAGAGAGATGAGTATAAGAAGATAATAGAAGTAGAGCGAGATGAAAGGAGGAAGACGAATGAACTTAGTAGAATAAATGGTGAGAAGAAGTGAGGTAATGGCGAGAGGAGTGGAAAAGAGAGGGAGATGAGAAATGAAGACGAAAGATAGAAGAAGAGATAGAAAAGAAGGAGAAATAAGGTGAGAGAGAGACTTGATAGAAATAAAACTGAAAGTAGCTAGTTCTATTGACATAATAACGAGTGAGTGACGTACAGAAGGAGAAGAATAAAGAGAGGATGGAATGAGGAAGGAAATCAGGAGAGCATGAGAAAGAGAGAGAGAGAGAAGAGAATACGAAGGAGAGAGAGAACAGAGAGAGGAGGAAGAGAGAGAATAAGAGAAGAAGGAGACAGGAATTAGAGAGGAGGAGAATTAAGAAGGTATGTATGTGAGGATGAGAGAGAGAGAAAAGGAGAGAGAGAAGTGAATGAAGACAAGAGAGAGAGATGAAGGATGAGAAGAGAGAATGAGAAAAGAGAGAGAGAGAGAGAGATATGAAGAGGCAAGAGGAGAGAGAGAGAGAGAGAGAGATGAAGGAGTAGAAGAGGGAAATTACCTTAATTACTTTGTGTATTTGAACACGCTATGTATACACGAAGATTAGAATATTAATTTCGTTGACCTTTTGATGCGAGATAAATTTACCGAGTAAATTAAATCTAAAAATATGCTAATGTACAGCATTCATTAAAGAAGAGAAATGTATTGGTATATTCCTCATGTCCAAACCAGACATTCAATGTCACATATCCTAATATACATATACATCTATATCTATGAGAAAGTTACGCAAATATAGCCATGGTATCTATGAATAAACTTAAAATAACAATATATTTTCATATATACATAATGCTAGATATAAACATCATTTATATACATATATGTACATATATACATATACCATACATACAACATACATACATACAACACTACATACATATATAAAGTGTGTGTGTGTTGTGTGTGGTGTGTGTGTGTGTGTGTGTTGTGTGTGTGTGTGTGTGTGTGTGTGTGTGTGGTGTGTGTGTGGCATGCATATTTGTATATAATACATATGTGTACAATATGTATATATACAAACAAACATATAAAGACAGGCACTATGCAATGTCACACACAAGCACATTTTCCTCAACGCCCACCACCCTTGGATCTCCCCTTTAAACTCTCACTCCCCCTCTCTCTTTTTTTTTTTTTTTTTTTTTTTTTTCAATGATTGGGCCCCACGATCCGCGGCGGCGCGGCGCGGCGCTTTACGCCCACGACATAAGGGTCAGTGACCACAAAAAAAAAAGCGGGACGAAAAAAAATGACACACGCCTAAGAAGATGGTATCAACGGGGACGCGTAATGTATTCGTGATGGAGGATGAGTTGGCAGGCCTCGTGTGTGTCGCCGCGAGGGTGTCGTCGCCGGTCCGGATGTGCGGGGTGGGGGAAGGGGAGGGAAGGGAGGGGGGAGGAGAGGGAGGAAGGGGAAGAGGAGGGGGTAGGGGAGGAAGGGGAAGAGGAGGAAGGAAGGGGGGAGAGAGGGAGGGGAGGAAAGGTGAAGAGGGAAGGGGAAGAAGGGAGGAGAGGAGGGATGAGGAAAGGAAGTGAAGAGGAGGGGAAGGAAAGGGGAGGAGGGATGGAGGAGGAAGGGGAGGAAGGGGATGGAGGGAGGAAGGGAGGAGGGGAATGGAAGGAGAGGGGAGGGAGAGGGGGGGGGAAGGAGGAGGGGGGAAGGGGATGGAGGAGGGAGGGGAGGAGGAGGAGAAGAGGGGGAAAGAGGAGGAGGCAGCGGCGCAATAGGAACAGGGAAAGTAAGTAAAAACAAGAAAAATAAACAAAAACAAAAACAAAACTAATGAACACAAAAAATATTTGATAAATAGGCACAAACAAAAAAAAACGGAAGAAAATCTGCACACCTGTTCAAATAGGAAAATAAAATAACGACGACCTTTCTAACGAGCGTCGCACAGCCTAAACGAGCGAACTGTGGGAACCTCCATTTGAGAGAGAAATCCGCGTCCGACTCACCTCCTTATCAACCTATCTCGCAATTTAACGGCTTCACTTCGTTATCCGCGAACCGTAACGGCATCCACACGGCATCCTCGTTATGCCGTTCTCGTTCATTGTGTGAATTTATTGTTGTTTTTCTGGCTCCCTTTGCGTTAAAAACCCAGCGCGAGATAACGTGAAATGACAATCATTTCGCCGCGTGATGGAACCGTCATGCTACCCGTGGCGGCTCCGCATAATAACGGTTTCTTACTTAACCCTCTATTACGTAAGCTTAATACCACGACACTTTTTAAAAAAAATTGCGCCCTGCCACTTCAGCGTCACTTAAAAAGATGGCAATCCACGTAATATCACTGATCATAAACCTCATCGTCAAAATACCTTTAAATCGGCTCTTATCATGAGGCTTTTGGAGGTCAAGACAGAGTATGTCAACGAGCGCGAGTAATTAGCACGACTTTGAAGGCCTCGAAGAAGTGTGACGGAGGCCACGTGACGGGGAGTTCGTAACACGTGCAGCGGTAGGGAGAGTAGAGCAAAAGAGACATAGATAGATAGACATACAGATAGATAGATTCATATATAAAATAGGATAGATACAGATATAGATGAGAGATATATGATGAGATAGATATATAGATAGATGAGCAGATATATAATATATATAAATAGATGAGCAGATAATATATATATAAACAGATATAGATTAGATAGACATGAATAAAATATATTATATATAGATATAATAAACAGATTAATATGAACAGATGCAACAATATAAGATAGTATAAAAAAATAATAACAGATATGATATATAAAAAAATATATATACAGACAGATGAACCAGAATTATATGATTAGAAAATAAAAAAAATATGAGAATAACAAGAAAAAAAAAAACGCCCGTGTGACCGACCGGTTTTATATCCCGAAGTCCTCGCCCACGCCCTTGTTGAAGGAGGAGTATATGTTGTAAAGATGCAGGCACCGAGGACAGAAACTTTTGGGATAAGAAAAAGTAGTATAGAAGGTTGCGAATCTGTATGTCATTAGCAGAGACAATTGTTAATTAGTGTCTAAGATTAGCCGAATGAGGAAGACGGGAGTTAATGACCATGAATATAAGCGTAATTACCTTCGCATTTTCGCTTAATTAACTACCCGTTTGTTCAAATAATAATGAAGAACCTGTAAAAAGAAGAAAGACCAACAATGACAAAGAAAATTTTTAATCTTTCATACCCAAATTAATCTCTAATCACCCCACGCGATAAAAACGAAAAGAGAAAACAAGTGACAAAAAAACAAGGAAAATATATATATATATATTATCCGCGACATTTACACCTCCGCTATTCACTAATATATTTAACATCATTATTCTAAGAACGTACATTTAACGAGTCGTTTCACTGGGACTTACTGACCGAAGAAGAAGAAGAAGAGAAGAAGAAGAAGAAGAAGAAGAAGAAGAAGAAGAAGAAGAAGAAGAAGAAGAAGAAGAAGAAGAAGAAGAAGAAGAAGAAGAAGAAGAAGAGAAGAAGAAGAGAAGAAGAAGAAGAAGAAGAAGAAAGAAGAAGAAGAGAAGAAGAAGAAGAAGAAAGAAGAAAGAAGAAGAAGAAGAAGAAGAAGAGAAGAAGAAGAAGAAGAAGAAAGAAGAAAAGAAGAAGAAGGGAGAGAGAAAGGGAGAAATAAACCAATAAACAAAATAAATTAAAATAAAAAAAATCAAACAATAAAATAGAAAAATAAACGAAAACAGAAGCTGAAAGTCCCGACGAAGCAAGGCGGTGATGCTTCTCCGACGGTTTCTCTCTGTTGCCTGGAGACGATGATTATACGCCCACTGTCTTGGCTTCGCGACGCCGGTAAGTTTTTGTTTAGGTGTTCGTTTCGTGAGAGAGAGAAAGAAAGAAGAGATAGATAGATAGATAGATAGATAGATATAGATATAAATATATATATAATATATATATATATCTATATATCTATATATATATATATATATATATATGAGAGAGAGAGAGAGAGAGAGAGAGAAGAGAGAGAGAGAGAGAGAGAGGAGAGGAGAGAGAGAGAGAGAGAGAGAGGAGAGGAGAGAGAGAGAGAGAGAGAGAGATAGATAGAGAGGAGAGATAAAAACAAAATACACAAATAGATATATATAGATAAAGATAGATAGAAAGATAGACAGATAGATAGATAGATAGATAGAGAAGAGAGAGAGAGAGAGAGAGAGAGAGAGAGAGAGAGAGAGAGAGAGAGAGAGAGAGAGAGAGAGGAGAGAGAGAGAGAGAGAGAGAGAGAGAGAGAGAGAGAGAAAGAGAGGAAGAGTGAGTGAGTGAGTGAGTGAGTGAGTGAGTGAGTGAGTGGTGAGTGAGTGAGTGAGTGAGTGTGTGTAGTGGATGATGGTGAGTGAGTGAGTGAATAATGAATAATGAATGATGATTGATTGAGTGAGTAAGCTAGCGAGTGAGTGAATGAATGACTGAGTGAGTAAGTAAGCTAGCGAGTGAGTGAATGAATGATTGAGTGAGTGAGTAAGCTAGCGAGTGAGTGAATGAATGAACTAGTAAGTGAATGCGTGCGTGCGTGTGAGTGTGAGTACGCGTATGCGTGCATGTATGTTTTGTTTTTGTTTAGATACATTCATATTGACATGAATCTTTTTAACAACCCCAGTATTTTGTCACGCAAGGAACAAAACAGCTGATCATGCTCGCAAAAACAAACGCGCACTGAAAGCGTGCGAACATCAAGGCGACACCATTTCCCGGCCTTGTCTGGATTTGTCGCTGATTAGGTCGAGATGTGAATTAAGGAGACGTTTGCCTCCCCGACCAGCGACACACTAAGCGCCGTAATTGCAAGTGGCGGCAACGAGCGGTGAAAGTGGCTGGCTCCTTTACAGTACCTCTGGGGGATTCATGGCAACTTCACTCTCTACGCTGCAAGATGTTTTACCTGCGCCCCGCCTCTTGCCGTCGGTTGCTATGCTTTCTTGACAATTAACTATTCTGCTTGCATGTCTATTACCCGTTCTAACTAGGCCGGAAAGGCGATAACTAATCAGCCCCAGAGATAAAGTCATCTTGTGGACTTGAAATACCCAGAGACTACACGATAATGGACTTTCTTACCTTTAGTCTGGGATGACGTTAGCTGGTCGGCGTCGTGACACTCGGCCTCAGCCTGGCAATCGTCAGCGCTGTTGGTATCGAAGTCCTCCTCGGGCAGGCACAGAGGAGGGCATTCCGGTGGGAAATCTTTGGTATGCTTTTCGGGCGTCGACGCGGGACTAGGAACCGTGCCGACCGTTTTCGTCCTGAAGTCCTCGCCCTCGTCCTCGGAGGAGGAGTCGATATGAGGGATGGAGTCGAAAATGCTTTTCATCGACGTGGTGGACCGCTGTGTGCTGCTCCCTCCCGGGTCATCCTTGAGGCACGAAGGACTTCCCTGACAGCAAGAGCAGGAGTCGCCCAGGGCGTGCTTGCCCTCGCACTCATGGTTGGAACCTTGATCTCCGCTTGGTTCCTGTGGCTTCTCCAAGGTGCCCTCCTGCTGGTAGATCAGCGTCTCCTCCGACACTGATCGCTGCAAACACTGGCGCTTTTGACTTTCTTCTTCGGAGGACTCCCCCACGACGCTGGTATTCAGCACAACACTTATAGCGTCCTCCTCACTGGACTCGAAACTTCGGGAAGTCGTGGACAGAATAGACTCTCGAGAGGCCCAGGCGCTGGACTTGACGAAAGAAACGATTTTGGCACATTCGGGGTTTGACATCTCTCTCATCAATGCTATTTCGCGCTCGAGCGATATCTTTCCCTTCACATCTTTGGCTATTATTTCACTTCTGCGCTTCCTGTTCTTGGCGTCTCTGACTCCACAACCGCAAGATCCTGGCGGGTCGGCCTCGAGGGCAAGTGATGCCCGCCGCTGCCGCAGGAATGACTTGTAACTGCGCGGCTCGACCTGCGGCGGGTCGGGGGTGGAGAGGGACCTCAGCAGCGCCTTGTGCACGGCGGGGAGGGTGGCGCTCCCAAGCAGCATGGCACTCGACCCGTTGGCCGCGTCCCGCCTTCTGTGGCCCATCAGCTTGGACCGGAGGTAGCGGTACTCCTGCTCCTTCCACTCCACCGTCTGGCAAGCGCCGAATGCCTCGTTGACGTCGTCCAGGTGTCCTGCGGAGTCCCGCACGGACAGGTCGGCATCCTTCGCATCAGAGTCCGCCGACGATGACCTCCAGTCCGGCGACTTGCTCTTTTGATCCTCCAGAACATTCTTGACTTTCTTGAGAATGCGACTCAATTCCGCTGGCGTCCCTCGCGACCCCTGCGTGTTAGTGGTCATGCTGCTTGCCTTTGCTGCCGATTCGCCCTCGTTCTCTCGCCGGCGCTGCTTGGAGGACCGCAACCTTCACATCACTTGCTGCAGAGGACTCTGGAGCTCCTGTTTTACACCCGGTCGAGTTGGTCTATGACGTGCATGATCGTGTCAAGGAACTGCATGGCGCTTCCTGCCCCTGGGATGAATACCATGCACGCGTCAGGCGCCACGAACCGGCCATTAATGCAACCCGTCCATCATCTGCAACAGAAGAAAAAATATATTGATTAGTGATCTGTTTGCTAAGAGACTCGCATGACTGATAATGAAACGGTAAGTAACTGCAAGTAACTGCGGCGTCATTACGAGTGAGAGACTGCAATTACCTGCATGACTAACTATCATCTGCACCGAAACTCTAGACTGTATGTCATCTCTGCCACTCCTATCGATACATTGTACGACCTTGAATTTAGTTATGGAACTTTCCTCTTTCTCTTTCCTTCTCCTCTCTAAAAATACAATATAATCCTTAACAAAGCAAACCAACACGATACACAACGCGGCAACACGCACATCATCAATACATCAATTGAGCAAAACTTTCAGAGGACATTTCCCATACTCCGCCATGTCAGAGACCGATCCGTCCATCTTAAAAAAGAGAGGGAAAAAAACAATCTACACGCTAACAAGTGA
>NW_020868842.1:12500-15000 GCF_003789085.1 Penaeus vannamei
GCGGAGGAGGGGATCGCAAGTATCTGGCGGAGAATGATTACCACACAATACCACTTGGGCGCTCGCGTGGAAGGCGCCGATACAAGGTGACGTTGGCACTCCTTAGACACGCCAGCTCGACCGTGTGGCACACTCCTATTGTCCATGGTAGAGATCGATATTTCAGCCAACTTCAATATCAAGGGGTTTATTGTTCACCCAGATCTTGCGGAGAAAGGAATATCAGTGACTTCACACAAGAGTTCCTTGGTGTGCATTTGCCCGGTGTAAGCAAGGTAAATTCGCATAATTCAGCTTTCGGTAGTTTCACAAAAAAGTAACGAAATACGCTGGAAGACCGCATAACCCATGATTTTGCATAACATCATAACCTCCAAACCTTTAATCAAAATGAAGCAGTAAAAGCCACACGCAAAAAGAAGAGCTCCTGCTGTGCCCCCTTTCAACCGCACGCACTCGAGGTTGTGTCATGGAAGAGCCATTCGGAGCATCTTGGGTCGCCTCTCACCCGCATTCTTAACATTGAGTGACGAGCTGGAGAGGATTCAATTCTAGCCGACTGTATTCCATTTTTTTACATCACTTTACTGCATCGCTGATTTCTTGATCTGCGTAAACGGTAATGAAATGTCAATAATCAACGCCATAGGTGAGAGAGTAAGAAATATCATGAATGGGCATGATGTATTTACGAATATGGACCAAAGCAATACAGAAATGGACAAACAAGTGCACCTTGTTCGAGGACCTGGTCATTTTTTCTTCGTGTTATTTACCACTTGTCGTCATGAACTCGGTGCAGCTGTACGTGTCTACTCTTAATCATGGGAGTACATCTTGCAATGTTCTCTTTCTCTCCCCTCCACCGTCCCTTCCCAAGGTCGATGTCATGCAATGCCTAGTTACACGGTCATTATTTCCCGCCTCCTAATACGTCCCTGTCACATGACACAATCATATCAGTGACAAAAAGACGCAAAACCGCTGATTGGATTTCTTCTGCGGAAACGGATCGACGATTTCTTTACGGGGCGCCACTCACTCCACCGCCGATAATCAATAGTCAGGCGCGGTCATGAGGGCCATGCGTGTCTGCAAGTGGTGTCCTGCAAGGGCACCATGCAAGCGGGAGGCCCGCTGCACCAGGCACGTCACGCCACTGTTGTCATGGCTAGCTGGCAGAGCTGGTGTTGGTAATGCTGCCATCTACAACGGTTGTAAAACAGTTACCAGATCCAGTTCCTTCGTGAGCCTTGTTGCCTCACGGCCGCCTCCCCTCCCCCTCCCCTCTCCCCACAACAATTCGCTCTCATGGCTTGTAGTTAATTAATTACAGGCTACTCTGACATCATGATAATAAAAGTAATTGCTTTTATAAGAACTCCAAAACACACGAAGGCTGATTGCTCGGGGATAATAAAACAGGTTGAGGTGTTCTTTCCATTAACCTTCTCGAGTCAATTAAAACATCTACCACTGGAAGAATGTCGAAAACTGCCACGCACTCGGGAATGCAAATCACGTCTCCTCCCTTCTTAATATCTTTCATATCGCCTCCTTTCCTTCTCATTTTCATTATTCCTCTCTTCTTCTTTCTCTATTTATGTATATATGTGTGTGCGTGTGCGTGTGCGTGTGCGTGTGCGTGCGTGGTGTGTGTGTGTCGTGTGCGTGTGCGTGCGTGTGCGCGTGTGATGTATGTTGTGCTGTGGTATCTGTCAGTGTCTCTCTTGATGTCTGTCTCTATCTCTGTCTCTCTCTGCCACTCTCCTTTTCGCACATGTCCCTGTTACAACAAGGCAACCCCGATATGAGTCCGACCTTCCTTATTTACAGGCTGGCACATCGCACGCCACAACAAGATGGCAGCACCCTCTCCCCAAGCCCTCTGTTGCCACCCTTCCTACGTAACACCTTTTAACGCCCACTTTTCTCACCTGATTCATTACTTACAAAATTGTGTAACCTGAAAATCGAGGTCATGAGCTAAATCGCGTATTATCGTAATTTGTCAATAATCATACCTAACGGCGATGCTCGTTGCTTGTGCTTGACCTACATGTAAGAAGTCGTTGGTACGAACGCCCTCTATTCCCTTATTATTCTCATTTTCCTTTTTTTCTTTCCTTTTCCCCGTCATATTTCTATCTTTCTTTTTTTTTTCTCTAGGTCTGTTCATTTGCTTTTTTATCATTCTTTTCCCCTGTTCGTTCTCCCGCTTCTTCCACTTCTCTTTCTTCGTCTTCTTCTTTGTTCTCTTTCTTCTACACTACGCCTGTCTACTACCTCTTTTTTACATTTCCATCCCTGCCAGTTCTTTTCTTTCCCTTTTTTGTTTAATCTCCTCTTCTCTGTCTGACCTCTCTCTGATCTGTGCCTTTTTCTATTCTTACTTAAAAGGGCATAACTGAGAATGAATATATGTACAAATCAGGAGGTAAATCTTTCATTCACCGTTATATCTTTACTACATTCGCACAATGAATTCTGTTCGTTAATG
>NW_020868842.1:22500-37500 GCF_003789085.1 Penaeus vannamei
CCCTCCGCCAACCCTCTCCACCCTCCCTCCCCTCTTCCTCCCCTCCCCCAACCCCTCTCCGGCCTGCCTTCCCGCAGTGATGTTGCAAGAGTTAATAAGGAAAGTGATGAGTCTAAAAATTACATCTCGGAAAGGAGAAATCTCATAAATACGGCGCAAATGACAGCGGCGGGAATCATTATACTATCTTGAAAGAGAAAGGAAGAGTAAAAAAAGGAGCGAAACTGCGAAACTAAGAGGAAGAGAAAAGGGAGGGAGAGGGGTAAGGTAGAGGGAAGGAGGAGAGGGGGAGAGGAAGGGAAAGGATGTGGGAAAAGGAAGTGGGTAGAAGAAAAGAAGGGGAGGGAAGGAGGGAGAGAGAGAGACAGACATAGATAGATTGATAGAGAGATAGAAAGAGATATAGACAGGAGAGTGAGAGAGTGAGCGAGTGAGAGAGAGTGAGTGAGAGAGAGAGAGAGTGAGAGAGAGAGAGTGAGTGAGAGAGAGAGAGTGAGTGAGAGAGAGAGAGAGAGAGAGAGAGAGAGAGAGAGAGAGAGAGAGAGAGAGAGAGAGAGAGAGAGAGAGAGAGAGAGAGAGAGAGAGAGAGAGAGAGAGAGAGAGAGAGAGTGAGTGAGTGAGTGAGTGAGTGAGTGAGTGAGTGAGTGAGTGAGTGAGAGAGAGAGAGAGAGAGAGAGTGAGTGAGTGAGTGAGTGAGTGAGTGAGAGAGAGAGAGAGAGAGAGAGAGAGAGAGAGAGAGAGAGAGAGAGAGAGTGAGAGAGAGAGAGAGAGAGAGAGAGAGAGAGAGAGAGAGAGAGAGAGAGAGAGAGAGAGAGAGAGAGAGAGAGAGAGAGAGAGAGAGAGAGAGAGAGAGAGAGAGAGAGAATTGGGTGGGGGCCTGACAATAAGTGGGCTCACTTCCCAGCATAACACACACACCTGGAGGATCGGATAACGCCAGAAACTCTGTAAAGTCTTCAAAATATCCGTTTCTCTTCCTCAAACACTTGTAATACCATATACAGCATAATGAAAACAGACACGAACATAGCTCATTTTTCCTAGGTAACAACCGTATGTAACATAGAGCAGAACCCTACACAGTTAATCAAAGTGACACGCAGCTTTTATCATTGAATCTCACAAATTAATTAAAACCTTTGTTTTAACTTCCGATAACAAACGCCTAAGGCAAGGCACAAAGACCGATAAAAAGGAGTTAAGACCTCCACGTGTGCGGAAGACCCCGGGGTCACGCGGGATGAAAGCAGGCGAGCGGCCAGGTAGGGGGGAGGGGCAGGCGAGTGGCCAGGTAGGGGGGAGGGGCAGGCGAGTGGCCAGGTAGGGGGTAGGGAGGGGAGGGCAGGGGCAGTCGGACTACGGACACTGGGGTTTCGACGACGTGGGGTGGGCTGGGGTCAGCTGGCGTTGTGTCGGGTTAAGTGGAGGTTGATACAGGATGAGGTGGACGTCGGGTAGGTTGGGTTGAGTTAAGGTGCGGCAAGTTTGAGATGGGTGGGAATGGAGAGTGGGGTAGGGTGGGTGTGGTTTGGTAGGGTGAACTGGAGTGGAGTGGGACGTGTTGGTTTGGAGTGGTGGGTCGTGTTGTTTGGTGGGTTGGGCGTAGTGAATGTTTGGTTTGGGGGGTTGAGTGAAGTAAAGCGGCTGAGGTTGGGCAAGGCTGGAGTGGAGTTGGGCGGGGGGGGGGGCTAGAATGAGAGCAAGGAGGCCCCGCTGGACACTGGCCACGACCGCGTGCAAAGCCAGACACAGACAAATCGGGAAAACTTTCTTTCGCTGAAGTGAGAGGAAAGTAAAAAGAAAAAAGGCGAGGTCCGTCTGGGCCGCCGACATATAAGGGCGAGTAATATTAAACGTCAGAACGCGAGGCACAAACGATCAAGTCCCGAACATGACTCCCCAAACGTTACGGCGAGACGAGGGCCACAAACATCGGGCGAGCAGCGTAAGAGTTCCTGGTTATCTAGTTTCATTACCACGTCGCTCAAACGTAAACAGCGCCGTAAATCTTGCGGTGAAGAGGGTCTGGCGAGGCCCGAGTCGTGGCGATTCAGGACTTGGGTCTGCAACACGTCAGAACTCGGCAGAAATAAACAGTCCTGCATCATAATTCTGTTCAGCATAAATAAACAGTGCATCGTATAAAACCTGCTCTGGGATTACCGTGAGTTTTAGCTGTTTACACATCCAGATTGGTCCGTCAGGTGCTCAGGTCGAATTGGCTAGGTTCGCCTTTCATTACAGGTGTGTTTCCTTCGCACGAAGAACGACAGTGAATGACTGGGAATAAATAAAGTTTTCTCCTGCTGTATGAAACGAGGGGGTGAGCGTGTGGGCGTGAGCGTGTGGGCGTTTGCGTGCGCGCGTGTCTGGACGCGCGCCGTGTGTAGGTTATGATCGCTTAGTATTCAGGCGGTGGAGTTCGCCGCCTTGACTTTCTGTCGACGAACCTGTTTCCTCTCGCCTCGTGGCACCGCATCTCTACTTTCTTGTCAAGCCAGACGCGCCATGACCGCCGCATTCCACGCAGCAGTCAAGGTCTCATCGCCGACTAAAATCACCGCCTTAATTTGTCCCGGTAATGTCACGCCGGCGCTAGGGCGGCAGCCGCTTGCAACTTACGGGAAAAGACGTAATGATGACCAGATCATCTGGTAAGTTCCGGTTGCTCGCGCCTGCATCACTCTCGCCACCTGAGGCTGAGCGGAACACCTGTGCTTGATGGTTTGTGCAGCGGAGGGCCAGGGAGACGGACCTTCTTAAACTTTCCTTCTCAACGCGTACGTATCAGCTGCTCCTCACCCACTCATATCCTCCCACTTATATTTCTCTCTCTCTCTTTCTTTTTCTTTCTTTCTCTTTCTCTCTTTCTCCTTTTCTCTTTTTCTTTTCTCTTTTTCTCTTTCTCTCTCTCTCTTCCTCCCTCTTTTCTCTCCTTTTCTATCTTATCTTTTCTTCATTCTTTTCTTTCCTTCTCTAGTGTCTCTTTTTCTTTCGGTCTTTCTTTCTCTTTGTTTCCACTAAGTTTTCATGTTTCTCTTTCTGTTTATCTGCATTTTTTTCTCCATTTCTATTTTTCTTTGTCTGTTTTCTCTCTTCCTAACAAATTTTCTCTCTTATCTCTTCCTCACTCTTTTTTTTCTTCTTTTTCTTTTTTTCTCTCTCTTTGTTTCCTCTCTGTTTTTACCTGATTTTTTCCCTTTCCCTGTTTCCTCTCCCTTTTCCCTTCATATATTTATTGTTTTATCTTTATCTATTATTCTCTTCCCATATCTATTTTCTCTCCCCTTATGGCACCATTTTCTTTCTTCCTTTCTCGATTTCTATATTCTCTCTTCTCTCTCTCTCTCTCTCTCTCTCTCTCTCTCTCTCTCTCTCTCTCTCTCTCTCTCTCTCTCTCTCTCTCTCTCTCTCTCTCTCTCTCTCTCTCTCTCTCTCTCTCTCTCTCCTCGATATATATATATATATATATATTATATATATATATATAGTAAATAATAAATAATAAATATAAATACATAAATAATAAATAAATAATATATATATATAATAAATAAATAAATAAATAAATAAATAAATAAATAAAATCATATGTATATGTATATATATATATATTTATATATTATATTATTTATATAAATATATATATATAAATATATATATATATATATATATATATATATATATATAATATATATATATATCCTACCCTCTCTCTTCTCTTTCACTCCACATCTGTCCTTCCCTCTCTCTCAAGCTCTCTCCAATCACCTGAACTCCACCAACGAGTCACATTTACTAATTTTCACCCTTGAACATCACAATAAGAAATCACTCTTGCTCTCATTCGCAACAAAGTACATGAGAGTCTCTCGCCCCGCCAACCCACGGCTCCATCACGCCCAGGCAGACTCCCCCTCGCCTCCAGCCCGCACCCACAACAAAAATGAAAATGATAATAATAAATAGATTTGAAAAAAAAAAACAGAGGGGTTTCCGCCATGTGTAATCACGGCATCCCGACCCGCGCCCTTCCTCTTCCTCGTGTACATGAAATTACGATTGTCTGGGCGGCCTCGACAAGGGGTGCTAGTGGAGGAAGGGGAGTGAGGGAGAGGGGGAGGACTGAGGGAGAGGAGGATGGAGGTGGATGGAGGAGGGAGATGAGAGTGGAGGAGGAAGGGAAGGGGAGATGGAGATGAATGGAGGGGGAGGTGGATGGAAATGGAGGTGGATGACGGAGGGGGGGGTGAATGATGAGGGGGTGAAGGGAGGAAAGGGAGGGGTGAGGAAGAGAAGGAGGAAAGGTGGATGGGAAGGGAGGGCCAGATGGAGGAGAATATTAATGGGCAAAAGGAGGCGAGGGAAGTATGAACCAGAGAAGGGAAAGTTGGCATGGAAGATGGCAGATGGAGGGTAGGGTCAGGAAGGGATAAACGTGGATGAGTAGTAGATGGGCGTATGGGCGTAGACGGGCGTGAACGGGGCGAATGAAGGAGAGGAGAAACAGGCGAGGAAGGAGCGAGGTAACTCCAGGTCGCTCAGTCTTCGCTCAGAAAGACATCTGGGAGACAAAATACGGGGCTGTTGTTTGCTGACGGTGGCGACCAGATAACAATAGCGTTGATAAGCAATAACAGGTTATATAAGACAAGGGTGTAAGAGAGTGGAAGGGGGGGCGGCTAAGGACTCACCTCATGAGAACACACTTGAACACATATCATGTTACCTGGCCGATCATAAATCTAAAGACGGCAATATCCGTACAATAGACTTGATCAAAATCAGAGAGAGCAACACACACCTGGGGGTTTTATCGTCATCTTCATTATCAAATCAATATCATCGTCACTGTCAATATCACTAGCATTATAACTATCAACAGTATCATTCTTCTATCAACACATCATTTTCATCAGCAACATTACCAACATTATCCCCTCAAACATCATCTTTCTTACCAACACCCTCGTCAGTTTTACCATGATCATCATCAGCATCATTATCATTACTATAATCCACATCGCCGTGATCATCACCATTATTTACTACTCCATTATAACAATTACTGTTATCAGCATTATTACCATCGTGGTTACCATTACCACTTCTATTCCAACGAACATACACAGCCAAAGGCGTTATTTGTATACTCCTAAAGAGAAAAGATCAAGCTCAGGCGAAAAGAGAAACGTCTAAGGTAACTAAAACGCAACTCTTAGCTGTCTAAAGTAACTGAAAAATGACTGTTTTGTTACTAGATACACGAGGCCAGGACATTACACTTACGAAACTATTTTTTACATAAGTTCCCCCCGCGGCGCGAAGGGTTTTGGTGTGTGGTTGGTGATGATGATGTAGATGAAGAGGTTGATAATGAGGAAGAGAAGGAAAAGAAGAACATCGAGCAGAAGACGAAAGGGTAGAAGGATGGCAAAGAAGAAAAAAGAAACAAAAGAAAAGGCGAAGAAGAAGAAAAGATGGGGAGGACCATCAGGAAAGGGGAGGGGAAAGGAAAGGAGAAATAACGGAGAAATGAATTAGTGACACACCCACATCTGCAAGGAAATCAATACTTGCTCTTTATTCCCGGACTCGAAAGGATAAGTACACGTGCGTGGAGCCGACTGACGCATGAGCTCTTCGGCAATCTCTCCTTCTCTCTCTTTCTCTTTTTATTCTATCAGTCTCTATATCTCTCATTTTAAAACCTAATGGAATGCTGTGCGGGTTATGTAAAGAAATAATCATTAGAAGAAATAATTAACAACGCAAAAAATCACCTTTACATCCACAAAACAAATACAAACCACAAACAAGTACATGAACACAATCAGAAAAATCAACACCATTCCCTGGCCTTCGTTAGCCGCCCGTCTGAGTACGGACACCCAAGTAGAACTCATTACAGGGTGCCATGTCACAATATCCGGCGGGTCACCTGGCCGTGATTATGACTCAGCTCTATTATGAACATGCAATTAAATGCTAGGCAGGTTAGTGTGCATGGTGGGTAACGGCCCACAAGGTTATCCTCTCCGCCTCTCCTCCCCTCTCTCTCCGCCTCTCCACCCTCTCCTCTCCCCTCTCCGCCTCTCGGCCTCTCCTCCCTCCCTCCCCCCTTCCCCCTCCCGCCCTCCTCCCTTCTCCGCTTCTCCGCGTCCTGTGCCTGCCGCTGGCTCTCAGCAACAGGTGCTTCAGCGCTGCCTACGGAAAGCAGTGATCCAATCCTCTGATTTTTATTACAACGAATTCTTTACAATGAAAGTAACACAATAAAAATGTGTTCTACACTTACCGCAAACACAACCATTGTGGTGGTACGGCATGTGTACACTCTATCGACGGCAGCCGACAAGAGCAACTCCTAATTGACGAACCTGTACAGCTGAACGCAAGGCCGTGAGATCGGGGAGGAGATACATGCCTAAATAGGCTTAAAACACGGAGAAGTCGGGAATTATCCCAAGCGAAAATGTCACCGTTGTGCAACATCTAGACACTTAGGAACACTGCAGGTCCGACTTGCGGCTAAGTCATTGCAAAACAGAAGTGCAAGGACTCATCAAGCAACATGCAGGAGAGGTTAAACCCATGAATCAGGTATACAGATGCAAGACACTCAGTTAGCACTGTTGGAGCACTGGCACAGTGTAGTGCAGTAGAATGGTAAAACCATGCCAATGTGTAGCATATATAACAGAGAGAGAGATACATACATACAAACAAACATACATTACGTCATGAGCTTGTGAGAGGATGATGTTGTGTTGATGGTGTGTTGTGTGTCGTGTGGAGTTGTGATGTGTAGTGTGAGTGTATGTGTGTGTGAGTGTGTGTGTGAGTGTGTGGTGTGTGTGTGTGTGTGTGTGTGTGTGTGGTGTGTGTGTGTGTGTGCGAAGTGTGTAGTATGTGTGTGGAGTGGTGTGTGTGAATGTGTGTTGTGCGGCGCGCGGTGTTTCCCTGTGTGGGCGTGTCTGTGTGTTTGGTCTGCAGTGTGCATGTGAGTATTAAATGCGGCCCTGATAAAAGACAACGTTGGATTCCAAAAGAAAAATCTTTAAGACGCAGTCCCCTGCCATCACTACGAGAAACCGAGCAAATAGACTTCAAAAACATTTTATTGCGGGGTGAAGTGTACGACTTCCTGCGCACCGCTAAGGAGGCGATCTTCCGTACATAGATCATTAGACAACATTCACATTCACGGTGACACACTCACAGTCTGTCGCTCTTCTCGCTCTCTCGCTCTCGCTTCTCTCCTCACAGACACAGACACAGACACACACACACACACACACACACACACACACACACACACACACACAACACACACACACACATACACACACAACACACACACACACACACACACACTACAACATACACAACCACACATCACAACACTACACACTACGAGCTCAATACACACACACACAACAATCAGCTCTACTATCTATCTACTAGCAACTACGAGAATACGCAACCAACACAACGAACAGAACAAGACAACAAACAAGACCTTGTACAACGCTAACCGAACAGACTACGAGAAAGAAATAATAAGCAAAAAGCACCTTCCAGGATCCGAAACGCAAATGACGACTATCAGTCCGTGTAGCGCGCGAACGGTGAGTTACGGTGTCCGGAGATATGACGACAGTACTTACACCTTAAGATGTGCAATTTCGACGGATAGAGAGGAGTGCCGAAAGAAAGCCGAGGATAGGATAAAGAGGAGATTGAGAAAGAAGGAGAGTAAGAGAAGAGAGGGAGATTTATAGGACGATAGAAAAGAGTGGAAAGAAATGAGATACTATAGAGAAAGAGGATTAGGCGGAATAAGCAGCGAGATATGGCGGAAGAAAGAGGGCGAGGAGGAAAAGGAGACAAGGGAAGAAGGGCGATAAAGGGAAGGAATGTGGATGAGGAAAGAGAGATGAAGAGAGGAGAAAATAGGGGAAAGAGGAGTAAAAGAGAGAGGGGGAGCAGAAAGAGACAATGGGAAGAGGACAAGAGGAAGAAGAGTTGGAAAGGAGGGTGAAGAAGAGAAAAAAGGAAGAGAACCAAGAGGAGGAAACGGAGGAGGTGAGAGGAAGAAGAGGAGGTGCACACTGCTCTTAAGAGTGTCGACCTCCATCACGAACCATGCACACGTCCCACTGACTCTGCAATGCAGTCGCTGCTCAAACAGTTCTAACAAGTCATGTTACTCAAACGATCCTCGGGCCATCTTCGTCGCCTGAACCATCCTGGCCGACGTCGTGCTCGCTGCTTTAGGGTCGCTGTCTGAACGATCCCCTAAATATATCTGTTGTCTGAACTATCCCACAGCAATTATTTCCTGGGGATAGACAATATCTCCACGTCTATTTCTCGATTTTTTTCACATTGTCTGCCGTTCCGAGGATCCAGCTCACTCTTCCTGCTCCGACCTGCGAATTTCCGAGAAGAAACCATTCCCTGCGCCATGGAAACTAAACGAAGCCAGTCTCCCAGCAATCTCCAGAGAGGAAAAACATCACAAATCGCCTTTCTTGCAAGCGCTAATGCCTGGGTTGGCGAAGTGGTCCGCCAAGAGAGCAAGAACACTGCCTTGTAAGGATCATCTTGAGAGGAAAAAAAGTTAATTGCACCGATCCAGGATCTCTCACCGAGTAATAGCCAATACCCATTTACCGCGTCAAACCGAGGCGGGTAATTCAATTCGAAGTCTGGTCTTGTAAACACAAAATGCGACGATGACGACGCGGCTGTTGAAGATCACGCAGCTGCAATGCGAGCCACTGCGAATTACGTATTTTTGCGAGGGCGAAAAATGTTTACAAGTGATGTACAGCGAAGAATGTGCGTCTCGCTGTATGAAATTTGTCGCCGTGAGACTTCTTTGTGCTTTGTGAGAAGACTCGTATCAAACGATCACATATGACATATGAACGAGATATACTTCCAGTGCAGCATAACTTCGATGGCACCACCATAATGTCGCTCTTTTTCCCACTAAAACAAATTTCTACGTGCAACGCTTGTAAGAGAAAGAAATGATACAATCCCATAACTTGCATTAAAAACTAATACCAACACCATAAAGCAACACAACTTGGCGCAGGACCGCCTGTTAGCTCGGATAGCCCACGTC
Source organism: Penaeus vannamei (assembly GCF_003789085.1). NCBI lineage: Eukaryota > Metazoa > Arthropoda > Malacostraca > Decapoda > Penaeidae > Penaeus > Penaeus vannamei. The sequence continues at coordinate 31,640 of NW_020868842.1, forward strand.
GGCTAATGGGGCTGCGGTAAATCATGCAAAAGGAAAACATATACATCGTGCATGACACGCTGATTAGGCTCTAGCCATTTATAAAAAAAGACCTCTGTTAAGACAAGGAAGAAGGGTCATAGCCTGACTTCGAGAAGACTCACGTGGCATGACTTTGGGGAGGCGCATGAATTGACCTCGAAAAGACTAATGAACTGACTTCAAAAGAATAATGAACTGACTTTAAGAAGACTCTTGGAGTGACTTCGAATGGTGGATTTCGAAAAGACTCGAAACTCAGGATCGAACTGAGACTATTCAAGAAAAATAAGATGAGACGACTTCAAGAAGACTCTTGGAGTACCACTTCAAACGGATGGGAGAAACAGAGAGAAAGTTTGCGAAAAGACTTCGGATAAACTCCGAGAGATCGAAAAAACACGATAGCCTGTCAACAGGGGAGTACATGATCTGTACTGAAAGCGACCCTACGATGGAGACTGTCTTCAAGCTATGAACTCCTCTAAATACCTAACTTATAGAGACTCTTGTGAACTTGTACTTATTTAAAAGATAATCATAATTGACTACTTAAAAGACTCATATTGAGCCCGTACTTCGAGCAATGATACAGTACCCTGAGATCAATTAACCGCCTCCGTGACTTCCCTTCGGCGATATATATATAATCCACATAAAACACTAGCAGAACTTCAATCGTAAGCTTAATTAAACTCGTTATTCATATTATTTTTTCTATCCAGTCGCCATTTTTCTTTCATCTCTACTAAATACCATCTATCATGGCCCATCTCTAGTATTATATTGACCGAGTTCGCGATGAGAGTCTATATATTTTAGTGTCTAAAAGTGCATTGTAGGTTTCGTCAAGCCTCAACTCGCACCCAGAGCATTTGCATCTGTGCCGGTGATGAGCGAGACAGATTCCATACAACGAGAGAATAGGACGCAGAATTCTCGTGACTTTCACCTGAAACTATTAGGAATATTAATTAAAACTCTTAATCGAACTCTATTGTAGACAAAAAATGTATGTACTTATAAGCGTTTACATCCATGTAAAGAGTTAACCTTGTCAGTGAACGAGCAAGAGAAGGAGAAGAGAGAGAGGTACATACGTTATAGCATGTATAGTAAGGCTGAGAGAGAGATCAGTACACAGATATATTAATTTTCTACTTACACAAACATGTGTTTGAAAGCGGGAAGAAAGAGAATAGTGAGCAGTGGAGAAGCAGAGAGAGGAGAGAAATATATATAGAATAATTAGTAAATAGTATATATGATAGTATGAAGAATAGAGTATCATATTAGATAGAGATATGATAGTATGAAGAGAGAGAGAGAGAGAAGAAGGAGAGAGAGAGAGACCGATGAGAGAGAGAGAGAGAGAGAGAGAGAGAGAGAGAGAGAGGGAGAGAGAGAGAGAGAGAGAGAGGGGGGGAGGAGAGAGAGAAAAAGAGGGGGGGGAGAGGGAGAGGAGAGGGAGAGGGTGGAAAGGGAGAGGAAAGAGGGAGAGAGGAGAAGGAGAGGGAGAGGGAGAGGAGAGAGAGAGAGAGAGAGAGAGAGAGAGAGAGAGAAGAGAGAGAGAGAGAGAGAGAGAGAGATGAGAGAGAGAGAGAGAGAGAGGAGAGGAGAAAGAGAGAGAGAGAGAGAGTAAAAGTGCGCCTGCATGTCAGTCTGCTTGCGTATACCTTTAAACAAACACACATTTTCCTTGTCGTCCTCGTCGCCCCCTCTTCCGCTCCTCCTCCCACCTCAGTTATCCCTCCTCCTCACACACCCACCCATCATCCTGTTTTCCTCGTCTCCTCTTCGCCTCTCTTCGTCCTCCATTCACTTTCCCTCACTCTCAACCGGTCCCTCAGCCCGGCCCGCCCAGCTGTCTCTCTCATCGCTGCTCCACTTCTCCTCTCTTTACCTCTTTTCTTTTGCAACGCATTCGCTTTCGTTGCAATTCGCTCTCCGTTCTCTGTTCACAAAAGGCATTTTCGTGCCCGATCATGCCTGCTGATTTGGATTCCGAGCAGTATGAGGAAAGGCTATGATTTCCAATGAAAACTCGGGGAAAATATGATTTCCTGTTTATGTGCGAAGCCTTCTCAGCAATCAAGTGAATGGATCATTTCCTCTGCTCTTTAATACCAATCTTGTGAAAACGCAAAAAAGGACAGCGAATGGAACAAAAAAAATACAATTGAACAAATATTACTTTCCACGAGACAGCTAGTAAAATCCAACATGATAAAATGAATAAAAAACTAAAAACGAAAAATAATAATAATATTAATAATAATACCGAACAAAAACATTTCCTTCTGCAAACGTTTTTGTTTAAAAGAAAAATCATGATCACAGTTCCAACACTTCATTCCATCTCGCCGAAGGACACGGGTGACTCAACGACTCGTAATGACTGACCTGGATTTCGTGACTCGGAGAAAGGGCACGCGGTCTCCCTTTCGCAGGTTAATTAGCTTGTAAAGAATGCAGATGCAGAACCACCTACTCTGCAAGCATGGCCGGAGTGACAGGTATTCATTTTGAAATGTTTTGCATTTCACAATGTATATCTATATTTATCACGCTCTCTACCTATCTGTATTTTCATATATCTATCTATTCATCTATCTATCTATCTGTTCATATGTTTACCTATTCGTCTATTTATCTATTCATTTTTTATTTCTATCAATCAATCTATCTATCATACACACAAACACACACATATGTATATAATTCACTAACGGAATAAATATCTTATAATTGCTTTCCGCTTACATATCTATGATATATTCCTTTAAATATACTCACGATTATGAACTGAACATTCGTATATTCTCTATTCACCGTAAGGATTCTTCTACAGTCAAAATCGACGGAACTTTCATACAAATAAACGAATAATCAAGCAAAAAATAGCAGGCAATAAAAGCGGGAGGTCATAAAAGGGAGGAAGTCGGCGTTGGCGCAGGCACAAAAAGCAAGCACTGCGGCTTGCACTGAGACCTTAAGAGCACAGGTTTCCCTTCTTCCGAGGAGTCATGGACCTCGTCACTTGCCCAGGCATAGAGCACCTGTGTGAAATGCGCATGGCGACTCATTTTTCAAACTCGGGCATTTCCATTGTTCTGTGATGATTTGGCAATATTTATGGACTCTTCTGTCTGCAATACGTGGCACTTTAATGATTTTTGCTGTTTAACTAAAATGGTAGCAGCATTTCCCTGGAGATTTATGTACAAAGTCTATCAGTGGGAAATGTGTGCAATTGTTCTTCTCAATCCGTAATGTTCTCAAAACATTGTATCATCATCTTTACGTACAGTCATATCTGAGGGAAGGGAGGTAAACCCCGCGCATCTATATTGGTATATATTTGTATATAGTAATGTACTATTTCTATATCTGTCCTAAGACATACAGACAATATAATTTTCCTATTTCTTGATTTGCACTTGACGAATATCTACAAGCAGTGCTAACACGCACCTTTGACGTAGGCCTAACATCCTGTGCCTTTTTAACAGCACCTTGCGACTTACCTGTTCACTGGAGGAAAGAAAGAAAAAGATAAGGCAGTGAGCGCATTATATATATACCATCTACACAAACGAAGACGCAATCTCATGACCTCATTCCATCAAGTGCTCATTATACTTGCACCAAGCGGCATCTCCCTCGCAAAAATCCTCCTTGGAACAGTCTTCGCGCGAGGTCTGACATCCGCCTGTGCTTCCTTGACCGCGTGTTTGATTACCGCCGCGCATTTTTGCATGGCACAAGGGCAGAAGGAAACGCTCGGTGCCGAGGCGATCATTATCTCGACAGATGTTGAATATGAAGTGATTAATGGTGAAGTAATTATTAACTAAGAATGGGGGTACTGTTCGTGACGCCGAACAACCCTTCTCGTTTCACGTCAAGACAGATTATCGATCTTGCAAAATATTGCACAGAGATGCAACTGTTAACTGTCACTACCACTGCAATGTAAGCAAAAGGGGTATTTTTAAACAATCCCAAAAATTCTGAGTAAAAAAAAGAAAAGATGAATATCTTAAATATTCGCGTATCTGAATTCATATGAAAGGCGTGACCCATTATGTATCTTACACATTCCATGTAAAGATGCATGCAAACAATCAAGAACAGTTGCACAAATCCGCAAGACAATTAACTGCACACCCGATTTTCGCTGCGGTCAGGGGTCAACCCCATTCCAAAAATCTTAACTATACGAATCGAATCCAGACAACCTTAAAGATAAATAAAAAACAAACGGTATATAAGAAACTTGCTAATGATGGCGGCGGGATGAGAGATGGAGTGTGTGCGTCTGAAGCGGCGCTGGAGGATAATGTATTCCAAGAGGTAATAATAAAAGTGCCCCGTTATGGTCACCGAGATATTATCGCCGAAGACTCCACGGTGCCCGAACGCTGGCAAACAAAGATCGCGGACGACCTGCTCTTCCGTGCGACTACCGACTGCTAAAACTTTGCCTCCTCTTATTGCTGCTTTCCCTCTCTCGCTCTTACTCGTTACCCCCCCCCCCCCACACACACACACACTCTCTCCCTCCGCTTCCCTTCCCGCCATCCTGTGCCCTCACTCTCTCTTCTTTCTTTCCTCCTCCCTCTCTCCCTCACGTATTCACTCTCTTTCTCTTTCTCAGATCGATCGCATATTCAACAAAGAGACATTTACACTAATTTCTAATACATTCACATTCCCATTAGTACTCGCACCTCCATCCTCTTCCTCTTTATCTACCTATTTCCATTAATTTCCCAAGCATATCCATTCACTATAGACACTAAAACATTTGCCTTATAGAATTTTTCAAATGTGTATCCTCTCGCCGCCATCTCCATCTAAACTCCATCACCCTTTCAGACTCCTTCCCTCCTCGCAAACCTCTTCCTCCCTCCACGGCATCCTTCATAAGACGTTCAATTACACAGAACACAAAAATCCCTAGCCTGTTCCCGGAAGCCATCACGCTAAACAAATTATACCAGAGACAAAAGTGCAAGACGCCGCTTCCTCGCGACTGCGCCGAGATAAGGCCGGGCGGAAGACTCATTACGCCTCGCCGCCGGGAGTCGCTGCGAGGCCGCCGCTCGAACCCGTATTCCTCGTGCTCAAGATACGGCGGAAATCATCGAGAACGAAATCAGATCTTATTTTCTCTCTTTCCTCGCATCGCAGCTTCGAGGCGCGGGAGGATGCTGCATTAGCCCTTGCCGAACGACCTCGGTTGATCCCGCTGACATGTGCGTGGAGATCCCTTAACCTCTGAACTCCTTCGGGAGGAGTCTGGTCCGCCTCGCAGAGTATCGCCTGATGTTGAGGTGGAAGGCGCCGACGCCCTCGGAAGACCCCGTCGGCGTGTCAGACCAAGAGGACCCTAGGCACCGCTATCAGCAGAAGCAAATGATCGCAGCAACGGGACAGGTAATGGAGGAGAAAATAGTTGTCATCGCGGCCGCAAGAGGGCTACCATCAACCGTCTCGCTATCCTGTCAGAGTCCCGCATGCATCTCATCAGTCATGAGGCAAAGTGCATATCAGGCATCTGGGCGTCTATCATGCATACTCCTTTTGCTAATATCGCGTTAGGATAATTACACACCGCGAACACACGCGCGGTCGATAAACTGTCGGGACTTTGTTCTATAAAACCGCAACATCCAAAAGCGACTCCAATCGAGAAATCGCAGTTGGTTAACGGTTTGATCACGAAATATCGGAGTTGATTTGTACAAACACTTATATACACATATTATCTAACATTATACAACATATTGGGAGTTTTAAATTACCATAGCTACACTAATTACGGAGTAGGCTAAATT
>NW_020868842.1:42500-45000 GCF_003789085.1 Penaeus vannamei
AAAGGAAAAGAGAGCAAGAAAAAATAAAGAAGGAAAGAGAGAGAGAGGAGAGGGTGGGGAGGCGAGCGTCTTTGCTCTCTTTCTCTTGCTATTTTGTTTTATTGTTCTCACAGTCTCTCTCTGCTCACACACTGGACATGCCTCAGTACTCCTCTGTGCCTATTATTTTTTTCTCTCTCTCCCTTTTTTCTGTTCCAAATATGTTCTCCCTTTTCTTTCCTTTCTTCTTTCGTTCTTTCTCTTTTCTCTAATCTTCCAAAATTCTGCCTCTCTGTCTCCCCCATCTCATCTTCTTGTTTTCAAGGCTCTCCCCTTTTTCTAGCCATCTTTCTCTCTCTTCACCCTCATACTTTCAACACAATTCAGGTCTCAGCTACTCTATTTTTAGCCCAGAGATAATTTTTCTTCTTCTCTCTCTCCCCAGCCTCCTACTTCAGGTCTTTGTCAACAGCAACACATAAGAGGGAACCGGCTCCGCGTCAGTAATATTTCCAAATCTGTATCACTCTCTCTCACCAGCCGAGACATGAATGTATTCAGCGCTGGTTTCGTTTTTGATATTCACCGTAGAACCCGGGCTTGAACATGGAGTGGGGGCTGTTTGTTATGCAAGAGGACGATGAACACTATAACATTCGATCGGATACACCCATTCATCGCGGAGAGAAAGTGAACAGACATTCAAAACACCGCATTCCTGCATAGCATTCCTCGTCCCGAGTATTTCAGACATTCCCATCGCCTTGATAAAGGAAGGACGAAAAAAACTTCCTCTTCCTCTCTTTTAAGGGAACCTCCTGCTCAGAGAGGCCATCTACAGGGCGTATAATTGGCGCAGTTATAAGGGAGGAGTCGCCGATTTCATCGCTTGGAATACCAATTAACTCGGGGGGGAAATCGGGGAGGTAAAGAAAAAAATCGAAAAACAAAAGCCAGTTACGGCTGTTGGTAAACAAGGGCAGCTGTCGATGAGGAAGAGAAGAAAGGAAAAAAAGGCGGTTTACATTTGCTACGGACTCAAGAGAAGAGCCATTGACGACGTCAAAAAATCATGCGGAGTCCAATAGGTCGTTCGAAGTGGATGAAATGCCGAACGATACTTTTTGACACTAAAGAACGCTCGACCAGGACCACTTCCTTTAGAAACCGCGTGGTGAGTTAAATTCATCCAACACATTAATAAAATTCTTCAACTGATCTTAAAAACTGGAAAATTAGACTTTCCTTTCGGTGAAAAAAAAAAATCGACAACCCCTTGCCGATAACTCTTCATCGAACTGGAAAAATGAGCGAAGAATTTAGAGAGAAGAAAACACGTGTTTCTCCCGATGTTTGAACTACTGGCAAGCGTCACCTCTGAGCGCTTGTAAGGGTCAGTTCACCATCTTCTCCTCCGGGACTTTCGGTCCTATGAGACCCTTAATTGGTCAAGTTCACGAGTTTCGCCCAATAGTACCGTCAATATATTCGGAATAAAAGCTTGTACATTTGGCGAACAAAGAAAGGCGGAACTGTACACACACACACACACACACACACACACACACACAACACACACACACACACACACACACACACACACACACACACACACACACACACACACACACACACACGCACTGCACACACACACACACTCCCCCTCCCCTCTCTCTCTCTCTCTCTCTCACACACATACACACACACACACTTGTCTGAAATTCATCAATTCTTATGAAGTGTTCCCTCCGCTCGCGCCTCCTCTCGATCGTGAAGAGCCTGATAATGGGACGCGTTAAAGAACGAAGCGGCCGTATGATTAGCGAGGCGCGACTCGAAGATGGCTCGGATGACCCTCTTCCCATCTTGAAATAATTTGATTCACGCTTCCTTCCCATTCCTCGACGCCTTTTTTCACACAAACAAATCTTAAAAAAAAAAAACAATGACATTCCGAAAAGGCAACTCCGGACGTGAAAATCGTGATACGAAAAATAAAACGAAATAAAACGCACGTATGAAATTCCACTTTCTCACCTCCGTCCGGCGCAGTAGCAGCCGCAGGAGGAACCGTTAGGTGGATCATGCTACACTGCCGGACACAAAGACCTTCGAGGGTTACAGCTGCGGAAGCGTTACGCCGCCGCCGACGCTCTACTCCGCTCCACGATTCTCGCCGTCGCCCTTGCTATTGTCATTATCTATTTCTAACGCTCGCTATAGTATCTATCTATCTCCAATGCTCGCCCTCGATATAGTATTTATCTATCTCCAATGCTCGCCCTCGATATAGTCATTATCTATTTCTAACGCTCGCTATAGTATCTATCTATCTCCAATGCTCGCCCTCGCTATAGACTTTATCTATCTCCACTGCTTCTTGTTGTGGCCGCCCTTCCTCTCTATCCCGCCCTCGCCTTATCGGTCACAGCTTTGCATCGCCGCCTGGATACGCCTCTTCCTTAATATCTACATCTCCCTTCTAACCATCTCCTCTTCCTCATCACTCCGTCACCAGAAC